>JAQFZM010000714.1:0-26395 GCA_034695785.1 Galumna obvia
GAGAGAGAGAGAACCGTCTCTAAAATATTCTGACATCAGTTGCCATTAATTTCAAATTTTGTTGCTTTTATTCGGAATATAAATAAAAGCATAAAAATATTTTATAATCACATAAATATTCAAAATATAAGAAATCCTTATTATATAAGAAGGTCTGAAAAGGCATTGCTCGTTGAGTTTTCTCCCCAACAGTTATAAAGGGATTTAAGAGATATAAAAGAAATTCTTTGGAGAAACAAATTTCATCTTTTGATGAAAAGAACAAAAGAGTAAAGTATTTGATAAAAACGAAAATTTAATCGAAAAAAATTTTGAAGAAATTTGAAGAACATCTGAACTGAGAATAAAATATTATTTCTTTGATTATATTCTTCTTAAGTATTTTGAAAAGAAATTCTCTGCTTTTATTCTGTAATCACTTATGAAATTGATTTTTCAAATACCAGGAAAAAATAAAAACAAAGTACACAAGAGTAAGTTATCAGTGAAGTTTTATTTATCATTTCTTTTGTTTTTTTATAACAAAACTTTGTTTACCATTAAATAAGTTTATCTATAAATTAATTACATATATATTGTTTTCAAACAATTTTATAAATAATTGTTTTAACGAATAGTTTTTTTTTCATTAAAAGCTTTGATTTTATATCAAAGAAGAAGTCAAACAAAAAACCTCTAAAATCAAAGACTAATTATTCGACGCTTTTTTGTTATCCTTTGAGTTAAGATTTGAAAAGTTTTGACACTTTCTTAAGGAATGTTTAACTAATTTATATTCGAAGGCATATATTTATACCAATGAATATATTAATTAAGGTCTTAATCCAATGCTCGAGGAATTTCTTTTGTGCTGATAAAACATTTATTCGCGAAATAGATTTTTTTCATTCGGTTCTCGACTTGACGTCTGACGGCATTTGTTGCGGACAAGTCTGTCACTCATTGTTAGCTCTAATTTATACTTTTCCCTTTCATTAGCACTCCTTCACTGCCACCAAAACTATTTGATGGCAACAAAATATTTTCAATTATATTCACGTCAACAGAAAACAAAGTCAATACACTCTTAATATCGAGTCCTCTAAAACATTATATAAGGAGTAAATAATATTTTTATAAATCAGTTATTAATTAAATTTTGCTTAAAATCACTTTAAAAGAAAGTTTCTAAAATTTTGTGACGAAAACTAAACACAATTTTAAAAAATGTGGACTTTAGTTATGTTTTTCTTTGTTATTAAATATTTTACTAAAGTTTTACTAAAACTTAATGAACTCTCAAATGTCACACAAAGAGAAATATGTTTTCCTAATTAAAAATACTCCGATAATATCTCTGAGCCTTTTATTCCTTTCCTTATAAACTGATCTCATATTTCTTTGCTTAAATAAAAATGATGGAGAGCTCAACCAAATTAACAAATGAAGAATAGAGCGAACGGAGTGCACACATACACACAGAGCACAGCACACAAATCGATAAATTTTGCACTTATTCTTCAGGCATCGTATCTACTCTTAGAGAAGAGAACAGCCCAAACAACTATTGTTGAAACGGAGTTAATAACAACACCGAGTCGTTTACTATTGCTTTCAATTTTGTAATCCTCAATGAAAAGAGATTTTCTTATACTTTGCACTTAACTTCTTCTCCAAAAAAGAGTTTTTTTGACTGAAAATTTTCGCTCAAAATTAGAGTATTAGTAGAGTTAAAACAATTGACTTTTTCTCTTTAGATGACATTAAAGTATTAAATTACTTTGAAATTACTTTTTAGTTCAGCATTTAGTCTAACGTTAGTCTAACGTTCAGAACATAACCTTCTTTTCTAATCATTGAGAAAACAAAAACGGATCCATTCGTATACGAATTAATCTAATTATAACATTTTAATGACTCCTTTCCTCCTATAAACACTCTTAAGAATTGACTCCACATTCTATTAAAGGATGAGCAGAGGGGTCAACAAAGGGTCTCTTATTTCAATAAATATATAACAAATGAGAAATTTTATCATTTTTTAGAAAACTCTAGAATTTCGTTGAATTTCATAAATTATTACATAATTTTAGAAAGAATTCAATTAATCAAATTAGGATCAAATCAAGAGTAATCTCTGCGTAAAAGTGAATTGATCTAGAACAATCAATTTGGTGAAAAAGGGAAATAATTGTTTAGTGTTGGGCAGTGAAAGTGTCAATTTGTTCACTTGAAAGATGGCTTTCTTGACGACTCCTTTGGCAGTAATGTTTGATTTATTCAAAGTGTGCTTTCAGTTGATCGCAATTCTGTAGTCGTATTCTTGAGTTATAATAAACATCAACGGAAAGCAACAAAACTACAACAGATTCTGTTGTTTGCAAAGGTTTTTGTTATTTTTTGAAAGTCATTCAACTCATAGCAACTCAATAGAAAACATTGTGTTTGTTATATAACGCGATGACATTTTTCAAGCAAATTGTTTAAATTCCATAATCAGACCGACTTTCTATGTATTCCCTTATATTCCCTTCTGTTTATTAGGAGTAGAAAAGGCATACTTTAATTATGTTCAGTATTTTATGTTATGATTCGATGGCTTTCAAACATATTATTACTAGAATTTCGACTCAATTCCAATGAAAAGAATTTGAGACTTAATTTTTATACAAATATTTTGGTGCAAATATTTTATTAATTTTATGCACAAAAAGTGGGGAATAAATGAATTCCGTTTTGAAACGAATGAAAAATATTTTATTGATTCAGAGATTCAAAGATTTTAGTAAAATGTTATTATGTTTGAGGCTATTTGTCTCTCTATTTGTCTAAGAAGAGAGAATCTGTTAATTCTTTGATCTTTTTGTGAGCCGTAAATAAGATCTGAAAATTAAATGCATTCCCAAAAACCGATCCATTTTGTACTGCATTTCATTTGTTCAACGATTCACAAAACCGTTACATTCCTTTAATTGTGAGGCACTGACTCTTAATTCCAGGTTTATGTTGACTAAGGAATTCTCTTTTGTGTCAATAATCTTGTTAATTTTTCTCGTCTTTTCAAATACTAACGACAAAAATGAGAGAAAATATTTCATTTCTCGAATAAATGTTCATATTTTAAGGATTCTATATTTAATCCAGGAAATTATGGCACAGAATAATAGTCAAACAATTGAACTAACTATTAATATAAAAATAAAACTATTTTTAATATTTTCCCAAGAGCAATCATTCAATTTTAAACAAATTCCAACCATTTTGATTGCATTTAAAGAATTGCTCTAGGAGAAAAAGAGTCTTTGATATCACGAAATATTTCGTTTACTCCAATATTTCCAATAAAAGACCAAAAATTTTATGTTTCATAAAAATATATCAATAATTCTCTAATATTTTCTTCGAGAGATTTCTCCTCTCAAACCATAAGTATTTCTCTGAGAAGATGTGAAAAGTGTTTTAAAGCACTCAAATGGTTAAGAAATATATTTGATATAACTTATAAAGATTTTTGCTCAATAGCCCTCTATTTTGAAAGGGTTTCGTAGGGAATAAAAGCGCACAGAATGAAAGTCAATATCAAATATTAGTTGTTGTAAAGAAAAGTTTACGAATTTTTCAAATTAATAATTCTTTGGAGCACTCGATGGGGAGTTTCAAGAGTTTGCTTGAAAACATTTCAACGATTCTAAAGATAAGGTGAAAAACACTGGAATAAGAAATACTTAAACCAAGATTTGAGTGCTTTAAATCTATGGCTGACTTTTTTTCCTCTTCGAGTAATCGATTTATTCACTATTTGTTTGTATTATAAAAGCATTTTCACAAAAATATGATTTTGAATAGAAATCGATCGCCAGAACAGCATATAATGAAATATTTAAATTGAATCACAAGAATAATGCCATCAAATATCCAGAATATTCTTCAAATAAATTCAAAAAAATATATATTAAAACAATTAAATTGTACTCAAAATAGAAAACTTCTAAAAATAATAATCAGATAATGTTTTGCTCTAATATTGAAAAGTAAAGCATTTCTTTTTATTCCGTTTTATTGCATTCAAGAGATGCATATTTTTTTGATTGATTTTTATGCAACTTTTGTTTCAATCATTTTCTTTTAGTTTTATCCGATTCTCTTCTTTTCCATCAAATTATGATTTATTGAATTCTTTCGCATTATTTCTATAAAAATGTTTTTCTTATTATATTTTTTTCTAAACTATTTTTATCCAAAAAAAATATGATTTCTGTTTGTCTGTACAGTTCGTCCAGTATTGGTTCGTATAGAAGGCGACCGAAAGCCTCTTTCAGCTGAGAAAGTAGTGGAAGTGGTCTGCATTAGCGCGGGTTCACGACCTCCGGCCTCAATCAGTTGGTGGAAGGGAAGCACTAAAATGAAGAGAACCAGAGATAAGATATCAGTTGATGGAAACGTGACGACCAGTATTCTGACATTCACTCCAAGCAGTGACGACAGCGGAAAATACTTGTCCTGTCGGGCAGAGAACACACTCATACAGTCCAGTGCTATAGAGGATGGATGGAAACTAGAAGTTCACTGTAAGTAATCCAATTTAATCAAATAATTTGATGAAAATTACGGACTCATCAAATGTTCAGTTGTTTCTAAACAACAGAATGTCTGTCATTTCATTACAAATATGTTTCGTATTTTGAGTCCACTTTTATTTTGTTTCTCTTATAAAATATAATACAAAAGTTACAAAAAGAGGCGAAAAATTTTGGGTCATTTTATTATACGAACATTGATTTAATACAACACTTGTATTGAGAAACTGTTTTGCAATTCAGAAGTTTTTGAAAAATAAGAAGATTTTACATACATTTTGCACAAGTATTACATTTAAAAAGAGTACAGATAGCTATGGATAGGAATGGGCTCAAAAAGAATCCAATTGGGAAAAAGTGGCATAAAATTTATTGCACTGAATTCTAAAGAGAAAAATTACCGAAACTAAAGAGAAAAATGCTGTTTGGATAAACTCCAGCACAATAACAACAACAACTGGTACTACAGCACAGCACCAGCGCTGGCGACCGACCCCAACAACGAGTATTTTTTCAAATCTTATAGAAAATGAAAAATTCTTTCTTACAATATATTGACAGACATTTATTTATATTGAATGAAGAGAACAGATTTGATGGCTTTACTGTTTTATGATAAACATTATAAGCAATACAAAACACAAAACACAACTTGCATTCTATATGAATGTCCTCATCCGCACAGAACAGAACAAACATATTTTTATAATATAAAAAAGAGAGATCTCTCTTCTGACCGAAAACTACAAGTTTTGCATTAAGTGAAGCGAATATAACAGAATTTTTTTAGATATACACCAAAAACATTGACCAAAATATATGAAACAAAAATTGGGACTCGAATTTCACACTTGAGATAACCGAAACCCTGTCCTCTATCTGTACGCCATTTCAAATAACATATGATATTAGAAATGATGTTTTTATTTAACGTTTTATCCAATATTTCTTTTATTGTCAAAAAAAGGGCACAAATTTTAAATATCCAAAAGAAATTTCAGATGTATTTTCAGTTTTGTCTTTCATTCTGTATTCAGAAAACATTGTCTCAAAAAAATCTATAAATAATTGGCGAATCGAAGCGGAACCGATAGATGTAAAGCAAAGCCATGTCTTGTACTGAATTTCTCTGTTCGGAACCGAAATGCAATCAAATTTTATTTTTGTTTGCATTCGTTGGACCCAAAAATCAAATCCAAATTAATTGAATATAATATAGCCGTTGAGTGCATCAGACAATACCCGGATTAAATACAATGTCTCCAAGAATTACATCGAAATTTCATTATTACTTTTCATCTAAACTTTAGGCCAGAAATCGATTTTTCATTTGTTTTGAACAGAAAAATTCAATTCTGTTTTTCAATGAAACTGACAAATACCTAACGATAAGATCACTATTGACTTCTGAATAAGCAGTGCTCGGAAAAGACTCTTTTGCTTATTTATTCATTTAATTTAGTGAAAAGAGTTTATCATTAATCTCCTGACATATTGAATGAGCAAAAGAGAAATAAAAAAAAGGTAGCGATCGGTCCAAAGACCAGACCAGTCGGTGCTCTAAGTTTATCATATGTGACAACTCATTGAGTGATTATAACACGAAACCATTGACTTCTTCTGTATTATAAATAATGTGAACTCAATTAGATTGCAATAACTTATGTCTTATTCCTTGAAAGACATGTTTAATGAGTACCAAAACGGTTTCCTGGGCTCACAATTTCTAATATTTTCCTTAAATCTAATTTCTAATGAAACACATTTCCCATTAAACGCTTAAAACTGATGACAAATTTTAGTCTCAAATCAATCAAAATATCGGAATATAATCTTAATCTTAAGCTCTGAACACATCTTTTGATTTATAATTTCTAAACATATTTTATGGCAAAAAAATATATGACTTTCAGAGGAATATTCTAACCGTTAATATAATTTTCTTTTCTGATAAAATCGTCGCTTATATTAAATCAAATGATATAAATGCAAAACTTATGTCAGACTTAATACATGAATATTATATAAATATACCTGAAATGCATACTATAAGCCGAGGAAGAGATAAGACTTAAATATATGTTTCGTATATAAGAAATTTGATTTAATATCCACGAAAACTCCCGAAATACTAAAGTTGATGCATTTGAAAACTTCCTCTTTTTTTGGCTAAAAAAGAGGAGAAACAAAAAATCAATATTTTTAATGAAAAAAAAACTAAAACTAAAACCATAACTAAAGAAAAGAAATGATATCTAAAGTCGTCAGTAATACTAATACAGAGTTTTGGGTAATATTTTTCAATATATAAAAAGAGGAAAACATTATTAAAAGAAGACCACAATATGTTGCGATTCATTCATTCAATTGTTAAGTCAGCCATTGGTAGACATATACTGTTCTGATGTAATGGCGAAATGTAAGGAACAGATGATTGGCCATCGCATCCAACAACTCATTCCTCATTTTCTTTTGATTTCTTCAGTGAATAGTCTGTTGACAGCGATTCTAATAATAACCAAATATTATAATAATGTTAGTTCTGATGCTTTTATTTCCTAATCAAATCCGAAACATATCTGAAATCTACTAAAACCTGTTTCTCATAAGAGAATCACCACTGAATGCGCTCTGAATTCCATACAGAATCCAAAAAAAGCAATAATTTATATAAGATTTTTTCGATTCACCACTTTTTTTGTAAAATTCAACATAAATTTGAATAATTATTTATATGAAAAATATTAGATTTTTAGAAAATTTGCTTCTTTTTCATCAAATATTTGACAACAAAAAGACATTTTTCATATTTTCATTTTATGTAAAATATTTGGAATATGAAGATAACATTTGAACACATTATTACTTTTTGAAGCAATAGGTAAACAACAGTTGCGGTTCACAAACAGTTGAGATTTAATCAAATTAACCAAATTATCCTCAAAAGTGAACAATAATTGAGTTAAAGAATAGTAATGAGTAGTTTTGCTTAATATTTGATTAAAACAAAGATAAAGATTCACAAGTGTTGGGGTCATCGAACAGCTTCTTTGCAATGGTTGGGCTCAGGTCTGAGGGCATGTGCGCACTCCTATCTTATCATATAATTCTATAAAAATTCAAGTAATTCCTTCCATTAATTACAGAAATGTTTCCAAAATACAAATTAATCGCTAATTATTGAACCGAACTCAAAGAAAAAATGCACAAAATTTACCTTGCTTATTATCATTTTCAGATCATTATATTTGTTATCACTTTCTCTGTATATATATTCCGATATTATCTTCACTGAGAACTGAACTCTTATGACTTTCTTTAAGAAAAGATTATTTCTCAAGAAATTGATTCCAATTTAATGATTTGAAAATGAAATCGAAATTTCATTTCTCACTCTTTAGAAAAACTTAAGAAAAAAACATATTCTTTGTTGTTATGAAATCACATTTCTTTATATATTCCTCACTAATGGTCTTTAAATTCATTATAAATATACAAATCTTTAGAAAAGAATTCTCTTAACAAAAGCGATGAAAATCCAGTTTTCAAATCATTATATTTATTTAAAAATAAAAAGTTTCACAATTGTGTGCCGTCCGTTGGAAGCTATAACTTTCTCCATATTATTAAATATTTGTAACTCAGGTAACAAAACGAATGCTAATTCAAAAGCAAACATATATTCCTCGTTATTCTTGAAATACAATCTCCTCTTTGTTTGATTCGTTTTATGATTCAAATAATATATAAAAAAATGTTTTTTATTGAAAATATTTGAATAAAATTCACAAAATCGTAGAGAAATTAAATAAGACTTATAAAAACAGAGCTTAAAGTAGATAAGCAAATGTTTCGAAGAGCACAGAATAATAATGTCATACAATTAATTTCATTAACTTATTATTATAACTCATTTCCTATGAGTTGCGCTCATCCATGGATTGACTCAATAGAAATGCATTCATTGCAGAAATAACTGAAGTCTACCTCTAATCTCATAATAATAATCAGATCAAAAGCTCAGCAAAAATTTCATGTCAATGACGCGGAGCTAATGGCAAACCCATTGTCGAAGAAATGTTGAATTTCATTCTCTTAAATATCAAAAATGGGTCCCATTTTCTGTTCCTTTTCTTTTCATCTCAAAAATATTGAAAACATTTTTATCGATCAAAAGTTAGAGAAATATATCAAAAGTCAGAAAAATATCAATTTTATGATTGAAAGCAACACTACTTATGGTTTATTTCTGGAATCAATTTTTGTCAAACAATTTATTCCTGCAAACACTCCTTCACACAGAATATCTGGGAATTCATGAATAATTGTAATCAATATTAATCAGTGATATATGAGTTCAGTAGTATTCAGTACTGAATAGTACTGTTCGGAAACGTCCATATTTTCTAATTATTTTTAGTTTACATCCAATTCTCAAAAGTAATGTTCAATTCTGTGCTGTAGACGTACCGCAATTATCGTTACGATTGGGCAGTAAATTACGGCACTCACACATACAAGAGGGCAATGATGTATACTTTGAGTGTAATATTCGAGCTGCACCCTGGGTCACTGAAATTAGATGGTGGTTCGAAGGCAAAGAAATTCACACCAATACCTCCGCCGGTATTATAGTCAGCAATCAATCCCTTGTTCTCCAACGAGTCCAAAGAATACATAGGGGAAGGTATACGTGCAGTGCTGTCAACACAGAAGGCGAAGGAGAGAGCAATTCTGTTCATCTAAGAGTACAATACGCACCGGTTTGTAAACAAGGTTTGCATCGATTTATATTTCATTTGTGGTTATATTCAACAAATAAATTGCTTTTCCTTTTGAGACAAATATTTGACTCAATATTCCGTTAAAATAATTTATTGCAAAAATTGTTTTCACTTTCAGTCTCTCATAAATCAACTGTTTTTCTAAATTTAGGTCAAAAAATACTTTACGGCGCGGCCCGACAGGAGTCGGTTAAAGTCTACTGTGAAGTAGAGGCCGATCCTCCAGAAGTAAACTTTAGGTGGGGTTTCAACTCTTCGGGAGACCAAATGGAAATTATGAATCACGTGACCGAAGGTTCGACAAGTGTGGCCACTTATATGCCACGGACAGAGTTCGACTACGGGGGACTCTTCTGTTGGGCCCGCAATTCAGTGGGCTCTCAAGTGGAGCCCTGCATTTTTAATGTCATACCCGCCGGTCCGCCCGATTCAGTCAAAAATTGCACAGTTCTTAATGTTACAGAAGACTCAATCAAAGTAGACTGTGTTGAGGGCTATGACGGGGGTCTTCTTCAACATTTCATACTTGAGATTCACGACACGATTCAACATAAACTGCGAGCAAACATAACCTCTGCCTGGCCTTCATTCACAGCCAAACGTCTTCCCGCCGGCAGTAGTTTTCTTGTGGTCATATATGCCGCCAACGCAAAGGGCAGATCAAAAGGGGTTTCCCTTACAACTAGCACATTATTTCTGCCCGAATCCATGAACAGAATGGGTGGGGGTATGTCTATGTCTCTATATATTTATGTCTTAAATCAAATTATAAAATATTTGCCAAAAGTTTTACTAAAAATAAGAATAAGTTTTATAATTAAACGAAGAGTTTTGGCTCTCAATTAAAGGATTCCTTAAATTTGTAGGACTCGAGAGATATTGTCTTTAATAATATTATTATTTTGATTACTCTCTTATCTCTTATCTCATTCTATTTATGTCTTCACAGGCAATGTATGGCAGTTAAGCTTTAGTCCAGTGTTGGCCGTACTGATAGCCGTTGTATTCGCTTTAGTGATCATTGCCTTTGTTATAGTAATCGTTATGAAGTTTAGGTCCAGTTCTGCTCGACTTCGTAATGAAAGAGGTAAGACATATACAATCAACTAATCGACTCATTTTTCGCTAATACTAGTCCTTCAACTATAGATTGGGAGTATATATGGCTCTCAATCCAAACAATATTCTAATCATTTCCTTCAAACATTTTTTTCCACTCTTTTGTCGATAAAACAATTTTTATTTTATCTGTGATTTAATGCAAATTAAATATTCAAAACACAACAAAAATACAAAATTTGATTCAATTTTTGGTATTTATTTGGTAACAGATTTTTTTTTCGGCAAAACAGACAAAAATTTAAATGAAGTTTATATTGAATAGAGAAAAAAATGATAGTCTGAACACAACTGGAGTGACATTTCTTATCAGTTTTGGTGTTTTGTCGATCGCCTCCAGCGGCTAATGACTAGAATAAGATTCGACTCCAGTTTTTTATCTGTTTTTCGTTTTTCGTTTTTCATTTTAACTTTAATACCAGTCCAACGACTGAAAGGCTATTGAATTATTTGGACACCTTATGACACAATTTAAAGCTCATCCAAACGACTCCAACATCTTTTCAAAATCAAAGCCTTTATTCTAAACTATAATATAAAGTGAAAAATCGATATTCAGTACAATATTTTTGAAGTGAAAATCATTCTCTTTATGGCAGACAATACTTAAACTTTGATTTTTTTTCATTTCTTAATATTATTTTCAATCGACACAAAAGAGAATTCATTGGAAAGGAATATATGAACTCTTTTTCTTCCATACCTTTTGATAAATGAATTTCAAAATGAAAAATGTTTGCAACAATTTTTGAATTTTTCTCGAATTTTTTTTAATTCAAAAAATGAATTTATTTTATATTTCTGTCAAACAAATTGAATTTCCCTCAGATCTGTAAACTTATATTAACACTGAAAAAAAGGAAATTTATTTAAACAAATATTCTTGGCTTTAATCAAATTTTATGTAAAGCAAAGTATTAAAGGAATTGAATTATTTTTATCTAATTTTAGATTAATTTTAAAATTAATTTTTAAAAACAATTTTAAGATAAAATAGATTTTATATAAAAAGTGTTTAATTGATGAACCCTTTCCTAATAAACCAGCAAAACCTCGTAATATGAAAGACAAGACAACAATCGCTATAAGAAAGAGCGTCGATGATATATGCGACGTATGCACATGTGGGGGTGACCAAGATGATAAGTGTCCAGATATAATTCCAGGTAAAAAACTGAGTAAATTGTTTGCTTTGAGTACAAACATGTATTCTATTGTTTGCTTTAATAGTTGGGGTCAAATGAGGGCAAAAGTTGTGGGCTTTAGTCTTATGTAAAAATATTGTGCAAACATTTTCGTCAAAACTATTATTTGTGTCGTAAATGCAAATGTATTTTCTGTGCACTACTTTTGCGGTCTTTTCGCACAATTTATTGGAAAACAATTTGCAACAACTTTACTGATTATATGCATGGGATGTATGTGCGAACGCCAGAGATGTGTGAGCGATGTGAACAACACATACATATAATGCTTGTTATGATGTATGAGATTATATGCTATGTTTACACAACTTTTGAGTTTTTCTTATCATTTTTTTGTTATATTTTCATGAATTCATGAATTATTTCGCTTATAATGAATTCAACTGAAGAATTTTGTCACTGTTTTTATATTTTGTTGTTTAACAAGCAAAGTTTTAATTTGTGTTCACTCATTTTTTTCATAATCTTGTCATTTAATCATTTCTCTTCTTTTATACGAAACGCTTCTTCTTTTGAAATCTGAGTTAATTATAATTTTGTTAATAAAAAACATTTACTAAACACTGAGTCCAACACTAATTATATATTGAATTTTCAGACATAAGTCTAGCCTCGAGTGAAGCCATAACCAGAAATAGTGAAATCGATGACGACGTGAGCGAAAAGTGTAACAATTCTTTGACGACGCCATTAACCGCCGCATATAGTAATGGCGTTAATGGCGCAGATGGTATTCATCACCAGCACCAGCACACGACCCACTGGCGGGCATCACCGCCACCATCTCCGCCGCCAAACCACAGAACGGTATGTATGCCTATTGTGCTGTTTATGCGAAAACCAAAGCAATTAAACGATATGACAAACACAGACCCAAACCATTTCTTTCCATTCATATAAAGATAGGCCTCAAGAGATCTGTTTTTCCAAATATTGTCTTTAATGTAGAATTTGAGACAAAAAGAGCCAAACATTTCATTTTTAGGGATCTTATAATGTTTTACAACAATCTTTACTGAAAAACTCTGTACTATTAAACCATTTATATCTCATCCAAGTCTTGTTCTTTTCATTTATTCTGAGTTCGTATACAAACAAAATATTCTTAACTTTAAATTCTTTAATACAAATAAAGAGTCTTTCATTTCTTGTATGTAATATAAGAACTTTTTTTTTAAAAGTCGACAATAATTTATATTTAAAAGTTCTACTTATATAACGGAATATAAACTAGCTAAATTAATTCTGATTTGAGAAAGACAAATCTGGTGAAGAAAAGCCATTTTTTGAAGTATAAGAAATTCAAGACTAAAAGTCCTTTTGTTTGTGTCGTTTTAATCTGAAAAACATATTTATTTTCCCAAAGCTTTTCCTCAAAATTTATGGAATATTTTATATCTGAGTTTAATTCAAAAGAGAAAAACGCGTTTCTATTATATTATATTAAAAGCAAAATCACTTAAAATTATTTTAGTCTACACTTAAAGTCGTATTCAATCAAAATCTAACCAAAAAAGAGATCTTTTCTTCAGACAAAGAAAATCAATACTAAATCAAACAAATATTTTATTGAATTTCTTCTGAAAAATTCAGTGAAAAGACAAGACTTAAGTGAAGTGAAGAAAAAACCTGAGACTAAACCAAATAAAATACTGAGATTTTCCGACTTATATTCTGTTTGACATCACAACTGAATTGATGGCCAAAAGAATATAATTTATTGCTTTAATTACTGGAAAAGCTTTGGTTTGACTTCTCGTAACTAAAAACTAATCAATAATTACTAATCTCTATGTTTTAGACACAAATTAATTTTGTTCCTAATTTTCTTATGACTTATTTGTCCGTTTCTCCATCTCTTCTCAACTCTTCTCATCTCTTCTCAACTCCTCTCAACTCTTCTCATCTCTTGCTTTCATTATTTCAATTTCTTGGACTCTATGTTTGGATCAATAAATGAAAACAAAACAAAAATCAGTTAAAGAATTCATCGTATGTCGAAATGCCATTACAAGTGCCTTCCAATTGTATATCGAGTTCATCCACTCAAGCACTTAATCCAAACTATAATATCGTTGCCAACTGTACACCACATCCAGTGTTTAGTACATTACAACACCCGCGAAGGGTTCGGGTATTGCCACCGCACGCCATCAGAAGCAATGATGATATCAATACACACCAACACACAGATGTCTGATATAGTGGACCTGTGCGTACCGGTGTCTTCTATTATAGTTAAACAAGAGATACCACATATATGACAAACACCATTTCAAAACTAGTCGACTATAAATTCAATAAATTATTTATTAATATATTTTCGAAATCCAATCAAAACAAATCGAAATGTGAGGCAAGACTTCAAACCATTCATTTGTATGACAAGGCTTTCGCTGTTAATTGCTTTTAGTGTTAGTCCACAACCAATTAGTTTGCGTGCAGTCCTTTCTAGCTCTCTATGCAATCCTCTCCCAAATATCCACTACTTTTTGTTATGCATTCCAACCCTTTTTGTAATTTATTCATTAGATTTCGTGATGAAATTCACCGCAAGAATAAAAAACAAATTAAAAAAGCCATAAGAGTTCTCCTATTAAACAATGTATGGTTGACAGCCCTCTCTCCTAAACTCACCTAACATTTGACCTTTGAATTCAATCATATTTAGGTGACGCCACTTAGTCTTCATTTCGTTTAAATCATTGTTTATATGAATTTTATTCAAAACAATTCTCCAAAACATTCAATGAATTCAAAGATCGAGTTTTTCAACGATAGAATTGACTGAATAATTGACTGAAATTTTGGTATAATAGCCAATACTCAGCCCTTAACTCAATCCTAAGCTCAGAATCAATAGAAAACAATAGAATTTTATTCTCAGAATAATAATATGAGTCGACCACCAAATAGTAAACCATATATTCTTTAGTAAACTATTGGCTAATATATTGTCTCTACTCAACTAAAAAATTGAATGAATTGACTGCTTGTCATAAACATATGGACCGGATTTTTATTCTGAGCGATCAACGATTTTCGGCTATTGTTTTGAATTTAGTTTCCCTTTTAATAACATTTTTCAAATACTCTTCTGTTAATGATAATAAAGCACAGAATTTGTGTCCTGCACTTTATAACCAGCAAAATATACTGAATAATATCTGGCATTTGTTTTGCACTGCACTTTCCACGACTCTATTTTATTGCTTTTGTTTCTCTTTATTTACCGTATTTTCAGATCATTTTTATTTGTTTTTATCTTTTGCTTCAAATAATGTCTAAACTAATAATATTCGGACAAAAGTCTTAAATTTATTTTTCGTGTTTTTCTCTACATTTTAGCCAATTTTGTGAACTCATTATTTTTCGCCTCATTTTCACCAATAAAATGATTGCTTCGCTTCTCAACCTTTGGGCTGAAGACGAAACAGAAACCATTTCTTAACTTTATATAAGACTTTTCACAATTGAAGCCATCATTGACTCCACATCTGATGTAATTCATCACAAAAAAGTCTGAGCTCTTCTCGGAAAACAAAAATTCAAATCTTGTTATAAATGTGTATAAAATTTTTAAAAAAAACTTTTGAATATATTATTAATAAAATTCAATTGAAATTTATATATAAAATTGAAATGAAATGAAAAGTGAATAACACTTCAAAAGAAATTTATGAATCAATGAATGAAAACAATGAAATCGTATTATTATTATTACTTCAAAAGTGATTTTAATTTAACGAAAAACATTTTCATTGGATTCTTCTCTATATATATAAAAGTATATATAAAAAGGAAAGACTAATATTCAATGAAAAGTGAAATCATTTCTCACAAGACTTCGATCGGAATATATTGAAGATTAAAAGCAAACATCGAAAGTATATTATATAGTAATGAAATGCAAGAATACATAAGTCTATTGAGAAAACACTCATTCATTCAACAAGTGATGAAAGCAATGGAAAGATTTATATCAAACAAATTGTAATATTATTTAAATATATAACCGAATGTACAGAATATTGAATATAAATCTTAAATATTATTGAAATAAGAAATAATTTGTCAATTCTAGTGATTTTGTAATTTTTATTGATTTCTCTTCTTTTGTAACAAAAATTTCTGAGAAATAAATGAAAAATATTTTCTCTGAAAAAAAAACAGTACTTCAATGAACATCCGTTTTTCACTCTTTCTATTAGTATTTTTGGCACAGAATTACACCAACGATTAAACAGGAAAGGCTTTCATAGTTAACATTTGAATTTGGTTTTTATTAACAAAATTATTGCATTTTTTCATCAAAAAGTTCTCCGACACAAACAAAAACTTCAATTTCCGTTCGTGTATTGAATCAATACTTTTGGTTTCGTTGACGGAAAACTGAATAACTTTTTTGTTTAAATTCAAATAAATATTTCTAATCACTTAACAAAACGTGAGATTTTGCACAGAATTAAACAAATTATAGACTTGTGTTGTGTAAAGGTTTTAATGTAGAAATTATCCAAACATTAATTAACACTCATTTAAACAAATATTAGCATAATTTCGAGTAAATTTTACACCTAAACTTAACAAGGATCATTTATGCTTCAAAATATTAATTTTCTCAACGAATATAAGTAATTGAAAAAATGAGTTTAAAATTTAGAGCAAAAGTGAATAATTACTTCGTTTTAAAAATTGGGAATAATTTGAGTTTGAATTTGAGTTTGAAAATGAAAATTCATAATAAGTAAGTATTTTGTGGTTATATTTGTGTCTAACGATCGCCAATTATTAGCGATCAGTCATTGATTTTCTCTGATTTGAAATTCTTGTCCATCAGTTGAGGCGCTAAAACGTGAACGAAATCACTCGGAATTACGTGAGAATGAAAACAATTCCAGTAATTTAGTGATTGATTTATTCAATTCATATGAATTATGTATCATTGCTTTTGTTGATTCTCTCCATTTGAAGACAAAGAGAAACCGTAATAATGATGGCCAAACAAACCAAAACAATCACCAACTGATCGCTTGTTTTCGTGTCCTTAAACTTGATATTATTGAAAGAAAATAATATTTATTAGAGAATAGAATTAATTTAATGCCAACTAATGAAAAGTCTAATATTTTCGACAGTATTTATCACTTGTATTGCATGCAATTCATGTTATTCTTCATAATTCCGACTAAAAATCATTAGTGTATCGAAACTTAGGCCTCAAACTATTCCCAAAAGATATGCTGAGCCATCGTAACAGTCACTCAGTGATGGGTCTCTACCCCTAACTCAATGGCCTCCAGACATACGAATCATCTAATGATGTGCTGCCTCTCTCTCCCTCCCTCTCTCTCTCCCTCCCTCCCTCTCCCTCTCTCTCTCTCTCTCGCGGGTCAGTAAATGAATTTTTACAAATAATACAACATAAAACTTTCGCACAACTATTCAAATGAGAAGTCATTCAAATTATTTTGTTTTTCCGAATTTTAAATTATTTAAACTTCAATGATATCTGAGGTAATTATTTTACGGGAAAACACCTGTTTGTCTTCCTTTTTGTATTTGATCATGATACTTTCAATAATGATGAAAATTCTAAGTTTATTTAACTTTTAATGAGATATTTATTCAAAACATTTTAAAGGAATAAATATCTCATAAAATTGGACTCATTTTCATAAAATATTTGATTTGCTTTCAATCAATTGACGTTTGAATTATACTTTTGGGGACTCTTTTCTATTGACACTCATATAATGGAAAGTAATGTCTGCCATCAAAAGTGATCGAAATGATGGGGTCGAGAGGTTGACTCATTGCACACATACAGACAGTGATCGAACGCCACAATAAAAAGTCTGTTCCATACACTCTCCCCAACAATTGCGCCAAAATATGTAGTCTTTAACACAAACTTCTAAAAGACGTCTAAATTTAAAGTTTAATTTATGGACTTTTCTTTCATTATTTATCGAAAATAGTTTTGTGAGACATCAGGAAAACAAAATTCATTATTTTCACCGATAATCAGAGGTGAGCAAGGTACACTTTATTAGCAATACCTCTTCAATTATTGCTTGTGTGTAGTGGACACACAATTGAGAGTCTCTCCCAAAAGACATTTTCTCATCTCATATATTAATTAAATATTTTATTTTTTTTCAAAATACAAATAATTAATGAAATTTAGAAAATATATTATATATTATTTTTATTTATATATTATATTTTCCGAATTCAAATGAATTGAATTTTCACTTTTTTTTCTAATTTATTAATTAATTTATTTATTAGAAAAGAAAGACCACATCATTAATAATTATAAAAGTGTTAGATATAATAAATTAGCAAGGCACAAACATTCATAAACAATGAAACTCAGATAACATTTATCATATATTTATCATAATTTCATTTGAAATAACATTTCATTTGGAAAATTCATAAAAGTTTTGTCATTTCTTTTAAAATTTATGAAACTGACTCTAAACTTGAACATTCATTTTAATTAATTCTGGAATTCAGACATTAGAAAAATTTACATTTCCAGTTTGTCCAGGGTCATGTTCAAATGATAGTAGATATTATTTCCATTAAATTAAGGTTAATATAATATTTGTCCGATAATTAAGAAAAAAATGAATCGAAAAACAAATTAATGATTATTTGAAACTTCAAACACAAATCGTGTACTCATTTCCATTCTTTAGCTTTTTTTGTTCATAAAAAATAGTGTATCAGAGTTTAGCGTAAATCGACTTTTTATTGACTTATTTTATTATTAGTCGAAATACAAACAAATATATTCTCATTTTTAGCGTTTTTCTCCCTTTACTTTCCTTTTACTATCGTTTGATATTTTCTGTATTTTATTTGTGCGATCAGTTTTTCAGCCAAACATTTGCGAAACAGAACTGACGGCAAAATCTCATCAAAAGCAGTGCATAAAAAGGAGAGAGAAGTGCATCAGTTCGGGCTCATAGTCTCGATCTTATTTACTATATCTCAACAGTTATGGCCATTCCATTGAGTGGCGTAACTCTAATCAATTGACAACAATATAAAGGACAGGGCAAAAGTGGTCCGCCTCTGAGTCTTTCAAAGCTCATTGAGTAAAAGTAACAGTAAAACAGACCGACTGAGAGAATAGTAGTGCCTCTCATCTCATCTTATTATTTATGGACAAAATTTCAAGAATTCAAATCTAATGATTGAGTACAATAGCGGTGGAGTGTAGTGTCGGCACTTTTCCAATAATCACATCTAAAATACATATCTTTAGAATTCAAACCCACTTTTGGTTGAATTTTACGCGATTTTTATTCTCCGACCATAAGATCTGATTCAACATAAGATTCAACAGAAACTGAATTCGAATCAAATTTACATTTTCTCTCTCTTTAATACTAAACTATATTATAATAACAATATTCTGTTCCATATTTTCTGTTTATTTGTCTCATCAATAATATGCCATCAGTTGTAGCCCAGGTCGTAGTCTATAATTTAGACGAAAACTTGTACTAAACTTTTTGTGTGAACTCACTCTCCGACGGTTTTTCAATATTATTATTATTTATTTTTTAGAGGAAAATATCTAATATTAAATTTTAAACTAACGCTGAAGAGAACACTGAAACACAAGTGAAGAGAACTTCTCTCTCAGTCTATATCTGTGTTGAGATAAGAGATCATTAATCACCCAATTATTAGCTAAACTAATGACAAGTTAGCGAATCGGAAGACTCTTTCATTGGTTAAGTATATGCAAAACCAAAAATACTCTGTTTATTAACAATATATAAGGCATTGATTAACAAAATGTGAGAAACTCTTAGTATTAGACCTAATCTACAGAAGAAAAAATTGAAAAAATTTTATCAAAAGAAAAATGAGATCAAAATATTTTCCCCTCTTATTAGTGATTATAGCTTTGAGTCATTTAATTATTAAGTTTTACTTTAAGGCAGAAATCGTTTTTCAAATTTAACGAAACAAAAATTGAATTCAATATTTCATTTGAAAACTCATTTCATGTGTGAAAAAGTGGGAGAAAAGAAGCCTTCACTCAATTTTCATTTATTGAATATAAAGAAAAGGAATCAATAAATTCTATTTAATTGATTTTTACTCTAAATTCCTGTTTTAAACAAAAAAACGTCAAAAAGCGATAAAAATCTGCTTTAGTTTCAGATGAAAAGCAAAAATAATGAAAAGAAAAATAAGAAAAATCTATTTTTTTGATCTCAACTTAAAATATCATAAATTTATTTAAGATTTCATTTTTTCGATATATTTTTTTGCTGACAACTCAAGACATACACAAAAGACAAATAAAATCAAACGAATAAAATACAAATTGTTTTAAATCTTTTAAATTTGAAAATGTTTTTCATTTATTTAATGAATTCAAAGCTCTTCAAAAAAATCGACATAAATTTTGTTCGCTTTTCTCTAAAACAAATAATAAATGATTCACTGATATGATGGTCAGCACTGGTCCTCCCTTTCCCTCTCCCTTTCTAACTATAACAAAGTATGAGGAGCACTTCACCCGGATGTTATAATTGTATTAACTTCTGAGGAAAGGCGTGTTTCTCAACTGTTTTTGTTGATTCAATGATCACAAGAATTATAACAACGATTGATGTCTACAATAACTGAACACAAAATTGAGAGTTCAAACAAAATGCCATACTTTGGGGTCACTTGACTTATGAGTTGGGGCGTGAAAGCAATGGCCGACCGCCGCTCCAACATCTAAATGAAGTCGTCGTCTATTTTTGAATTAATTCAAAAACAGTTAATTAGTTTCCTCTAAACCTCTCTCTAAATCATAAGAATTTCAGTAGTGATAGAGAGACCAGAGTTGGCCCCAAAGTCACAAATATTTCTTAATTAAAATTCAATGGCTTTCCATCCATTCATTCAAAGATAAAATATGGCTCAAAAATACTATACATCTATTCTTGGAAATTAGAAATCGAGAAGTTTTTAATTTAATATCGATTTAGATAAGACTCTAATGAATTGATAACTGAAGCAATAAATTTCAATTCCAAGGATTTCGATCAGAAATTTTGATAATTTATTATTTATTTCGAATAAATGCGTCCAAGAAAATGTCTAATCGTTCAAAGTTTTAAAAATTGGATATAAATTTGAAAAAATACCAAATATTCTGTATTTTCATCTTTTAAGAGAAGCCGCAAATTAGTTCTATTTCAATAATCTAGTTCCATTTTCACCTTTTAAACCTGTAAAAGCACCCATCCCTTATTATATGATAAACACCTGAACAATCAAACTTGAAAATTGAGTTTCGCCTAAAATTCAAAACATACTCTTTTACGGTTTAATTGGTTTATAAAATTCATTTCCACTCAAATCTATTATAATGCAAATGATTTGAACTCAGATTTAAATCTATTGTTCAGTAAATAATTGACTGAATTGATTGCAAACTAAAGTTAACATATAATTCAAACAAACTTAAGACCAATAAATTCCATTTCAAACAACAATAAAATTCATCAAAACTTCTAATCAATAGTTTTAATCTAATTCTAAGTTTTGAAAAACTATTGAAAATTTTC
The DNA here is from genome assembly GCA_034695785.1 of Galumna obvia. Taxonomy (NCBI): domain Eukaryota; kingdom Metazoa; phylum Arthropoda; class Arachnida; order Sarcoptiformes; family Galumnidae; genus Galumna; species Galumna obvia. The sequence goes on from JAQFZM010000714.1 coordinate 21,261, forward strand.
AACAAAAAATCTTTTCAATCATTAATTGGCGGAAAATACTTTTATTGGTAAAAGTTTTCCACATAAAAGAACTTTAAAAAATTTTGAGTATATTTTATACAAACGATAAGTGTTTTATTAACAGACATATACCTAACTCGTGTTATGGCATAAAGGGAAGCGATTGGCTTTGCTTTGAGTTCATCGTAAGTAACCCTTATTTAAGGGGAAATAATAGTTGTGTCAAAACTTCTGCCAAAATAAAAGCCATCAAAGAATTTGTGTATAATTTAATTGAGCGCTGGTTTTGGCAAATGTTATTCAAAATTTTAAAATACAATTACCAATCGATGGGATCGCCAATTATGGGAACCCAAGATCTCTGCCTTTCAGACAACGCTTTATAAGTAAAGATCAAACAAATTCCGACGTCGGCTATAGATATGTTTCGTAGAATTGAATTCAACGCCAAATGCTTTACAACGCGTTATATAATTCAATATTTTGGTCACATCTGCGACTTATGCGTGAGTCAGCACCCGATCCAAATATTGCTTGTCTATAAACTAGCAAGAATACTATTTCTAATCACCATTTATTATTCAATTCGTATCGTACGCTTAAATCATTTTTCAAAATATATCCTTGCCACATTTTTTCAATCAAATTTATTTTTAATTCATTTGAGAATTCAATTCATTTATCATTTTATTAATTAATTAAAAATAAATTTAAATTAAGAGCTCAGTTGACACGAGTTTGTAAATTTAAAAATGTTACTAGTTAAATTAGACATAGGAAACACCAAGATGGCAAATTTTCCTCCTCTGAAGATTAAAGACTCTTTGCCTTATAGATGGAACACCTCTTCTATCCTTTAAAATTCATTTTAAATTAAATGTTTTGCTTAATATTTCAAATAATATAATATTTGCTTAAATTTTCAGTTAAATAGAAATTCAATCAATAATTAATTAAAGCATTAAATAAATGAAATATTAATGAATTGCATTTGTTTAGTGTGACGCGAGTTATGGCACAGTATTTAACATAATTTCAAAGAGAAATTTAACTGAAAAATAGTTTCAATTTTTGATTTGTATTACGATTAAAACGAAATTTTATTCAATGCTTTTATATTTTCACATCAATTTTAAGCCCTAATGACTCCTTTCATGGATTCAAATCAAAGTCTATTGTTTTTTCACTCAAATGATTCCTCAAAGGAAACACTCCTTTTTATTGAAGATTCAGAAGGCTGTGCACTGTATGCAAAATAGCTGTCAATAGTAACAGTGGGCCTCCAATTATGTACTCAAAAACAGCTTTTCTTTAAAACATGAATACAACGACTTATCTGTCGATACGTTCGGTTAAAATCCTTGAAGATATCAATCAAAAGATATCTGTATTTCATTGTCTTTAAAAAAATTGAATGAAATTCTTATGCGATGTTTAGTAAAAATGGTTCTCAAAATTCTATTCAATATATTATTATTTATGGGTTTTGTTATTCAAAAATTCTAATCCAACGAATCATTTTCATAGACTTCAATGAAAATGTAGTCTAACTTTTAATACTTATAATTTTACTTCAGATCATTTCCTCTTTAAAAACTTATTCTGTGTGACGGCACAGGTCTCACATATTTCAATCCATTTTGACACAGCGATAGACACAGAACCTCTTCGTCACGGGATGTCAAATATAATGTCTTAAGCGATACAATCAATGGATTCTTCAGTAAAATAGTCTTCAATTTTAATTTAAAAATACATTTAAAGGAAATCCAAATCACTTTTAGACGAGTTTCCAATATTTGCGGTTTTTATCATTTTTGACAAATCGTTTCAAATCGTTAAAAAATGCGAAATAAATATTTTGAATGATATGAACGAAATTAAAGCACAAATTTATTGACAATTACCGATCGATGATTTGAAAAATGATCTTGATCATTACAATCTATTTTTTAGTCTATTGACAAATGATAATCTTAGCGATGATTTCAACCATTATTTGAGCCAATGATTGATTGTATACTAAATTTCTTTCCATACAATCAACTCATAGGATATAATAGTTGAGATGTTTTACTAAATTGTTTGTTGCCATCAATTAATATAATTGTTATCATTGCTATCACTGAAAATAACACTAAATTTAACCACAAATTTGAATAATTTTCGCATTAAGTTCTTCAGAGGAATAATCTTTAAGTAAAATCTTCAATCATTTATTCAATCAAAATATTCTGACCGTAAGAAAGAAAATTAGAGTCTTTGATATAATGATTAATGTCTTGAAAAGTATTCAATGGAATTACCGAAACTAAAATAACTTAATTCCGTTATTGGGATTCACTTTCAAAAAAAGTTGACTAAATTTCTCATTAAGTTTTTTGTCGATTTTCTTCAACTAATCCTTAAAAATGACTAAAAATTTGATTCTATCGAAAACGGAAATATAAAAACGAGAATAATATTCAAAAAAAGAGAAATGAATCGAAAAGAGATAATAAATGACCAAAAACTAAACGAATAGCAAAAGAAAATCCGTTTTCGGCCAAAATTGATGAATTTGAAGGATTATAAACATCACAATAACGACCAAAGGCTAAATATGGGTTACCCACGACTCACAATAACATTGAAATCTTTATCATTAATTCACAAACTATTGAAAAGTATTTTATTCTAATTCTTCGACAGATATTTATTTTTTAATTTAATTCAAATTTCTTTTAAAATATTGAAATTCAATTAATATAATATTATAAATAATATTTTTTTGAAAAATGATCATGTTCCAATCAAAGCCAAAGCTACTTAAGATCTTTTTAAAATTGCCAAGTCAAGTACTCCCCCATAGACCAAACCTGGTCTAAGCCATTGGCAGAGTTCTTGTGGCCGAATCTTAAATGAATCGAACAAATTATATAAGTATTGAATGCAATGGAGAGAAGCGGTCATTGGCTGAAGACGTGACCAGAATTTAATGTTCATTAAGGATTTCGGAGAACAAACCGAAGACATGGAGCGGACACTCAATAGTGGTTCTCATTTGATTTGATTGAGTTTTGTGAGTGACAATCATGTAATGCAACTCAACATTAGTTTGACTCCACTCACAAAACATCAAAACATTTGTCAAATTTTTCTCTAAACCAACGCTCAAAAGAAAAGGTTTCAAAAATTGAATCCCATTTCATGAGTGGCGACCGAATCGCGTGATTGCCATCGAATTTGTTGTTAAATTAAGATCTCTTTATGTCTAATATAATGTTAAGAGTTGGGAGTATTTCCACATTTTTATCATTAATCAGAAAATAACAGCGATTTTTGTGATTCATTTCAAATAATCGGTTGCATAGAATCACATATTTTTGCCGTTTATTTCATTCTTATTTCAAAAACAGATCTCAAATATGATATCTCACATAAAAATCGATTTCAAACGGAAAACAATTTTTCGTATTTAATATGAGATCTAAAAATTGATCTCAAATTAAAAGAATATCTAAAATACAAATCAAAGGTTTGAATGAAATGAAAATCACTTCGAAAAATGAAAATTTGTTTTTCAACAAAAAGGTCTTCAATTATAGATCAGAAAATGGATTATTTGTAAAAAGTTTGCACTAATTTTGTAATGCATTTATGGTTTCACTGATTTTAATTGATAGGATGTGTAGAAATTTTGAACACAAAATAGATTAGAGAATAATTATAATTATAACTATCATTATATAGAAAATGTAATAATTGCCAGAATATAACAAATCGGGTCAAACACATGCCTTTAATTGCACTTTATTTGGGAACAGAATATTTTTATTCTGCACTGAATTCCTAACACTTTTACCAAAATTTTATATAAATTATTCTCAATTATTGCGACACTATTTTTAATGAATGCCTCCAATATTTTGAACACTATTTTCAAAACAAAAACCATTTTTCAATTCTTCTATTTTTCTGAGCAATACTTTAATTTATTTGTTCATTACTTTAATATTATTAATTACCGCCGAATCCTATACAATGACTTCATATAATTACAGCTCTCCCTTTGATTAATGTCACTGCAAGTATATTGACCATGGTTATTGCTCTATTTCTATTACAAAAAAGTTGTTATAAACAAATTACTAAAAGTTTGAAAATTATTTTACTTTATATCAAAACTCTTAATAAAGTTTTATTATATTTTATTTATATTTTTCTGAATTATTAAAATTTCAATAAAATTGTATTTTAAAAATTAAATTCTATTTTCATATAATAACTGAATACATCTATTTAATAATAAATGAGCAAAAAATAAATATAAATTTTAGGAGAGCGAGGGAGGGAGAGAGAGAGAGAGGGAGAGAGAGAGAGAGAGAGAGAGAGAGAGAGAGAGAGAGAGTTGTTTTAAAATTGCATTTTTAATGAAATCTAGAAATAAATAATTAATTATATGAGACACTGAAAAATTACTATTTTTTAGTAAAATATACACAAAAAAAGGAATTATTTTCTAAATTTTTATTTTAAAGATTTTCTATTATTTATTCCAGTCTTATGTTAAAAGCAATTAAAATATGAATCTAGATAACATTATTTCATTGAATAATAAAAAATTTCAAAAATTAATTTTTATTATTAATACCATGATTAATAAAAATACTGAATAGATCAATTTTTAAGGATTATTTGAAAAACTTGAAATTTAAATTCTTGTATTCAAATTGACCTAGATAATTTGGTAATATATTTGATTTTGAAACATTAAAAATAAAAAATTTTGTGGCAAATGAAGGAGTGGTCACTCTATTAGTCCACATATTTTTAACATTTATTTAATGATTGTTTTCTATTAAATTCAATTTTGAAATCAGATTTCATTTAATGGTTTTTTTCTCACTATATTTAAGAACATTTTTGAAAAATGATTCCCAAGATTCAAATATTTGAAAACTAAAATTTAAGTTTAGAAAATAGTCGTTCATTGAATTACTAAAATTTCAGAAATTGAATGAAAGATTAAAGTGAATTGTGTTCACAAAAATGTCTCTGTTTGAAATGGTGACTCCGGGCCATTCAATCGGACCATTAAATCAAAACACTTTTAATCAGGGATGGCAAAAGACCGAGGTCCAAGGGGGGGGGTA
>JAQFZM010000715.1:0-26357 GCA_034695785.1 Galumna obvia
TTGTTAGAATTTTAACGATAAAAGAGTTGAGTTGTGATCAGTTGTAGTCTTCTCGAGGTTGAGGGCACTCGAGTTTTCGCGGCGGTAAATGAGTCACTTCTACTTCGAGGACATCTATTTTCGAGCGCTTCTCTTTCGAAAGACTTCCTTCGAATACAAACATTTTACTGATGTCTTCATCGCGTTTGTACTGAAAAGTGTTGTTTTGCGGTTCTATTATATGAAACGCATCTCTTATGGCTCGAATCGGATTCTCTTCACTAAACTTTTCGTTAATAACTTCCGCTAATTTTGTGATTCCATGAAACAAAAGACGGGGTATTCCGAGATAATTGGCTGCACTGACCAACTTTAGGATATTATCAACCGATGTATTGAAGAAACATCGCTCCCACGCGTCCATATTTTCATTGATCACATCCTTATCAGTCATCCCTTTGTCGTGTTTATGGTTTTCAAACCACCAAAGGATTCGCTGAACGATATCCTTATTATAACCACTAATTTTAATGGGATCGTCGTCTCCGTTCGATCCTTCGATTATATCGCACAGCACTGACGACACTTTAAGAGCCTCGACATCAAAATCAAAGACAAATCCGTCCTCTGATTCCACTTTAATTCTATGATTGGGTACTGAAGTGAAAGGACCCGACATTTTCTATATTTTTATTACAAAAAAATAATTCAACTGAAATACAAAATTAGAAATAATTTGTAGTTTTGCCACAATTTAGAGCTCAACGAATAAAAATGAATTAATTTTCAAAAAAAAGTTTTTAAATAATTTTTGTTTGAATACTATTAAAGAAAAATCTTTAAATGATTACAGCATTAGACTCATTGTTAAACTTACAACAACTTAGTATTCAATATTAATTCGTAACAATAAATGGTGTAAAATGTATATAGAAATTTCAAATTCGAAAATCTGGCCGACAATTAGTCGATATATAATCTATTAAACATTATTTGTCAAAATGTTTTTTTTTTCATTTTTCAATTCAATACAAAAATCATTTGTAAAAACATTAAAAATAATGGTTTAGAGTTCGGTCTCCAAATATAATTCAATAAATATTTATAAAAAATATGAATAAATAAATAAAAATATATTTTCAGAATTTAGTAAATAATAATAATTTCAATAGAATTGAATTAAAGTAAGTTTAGTACAATTTTTGAAAAGAGTCAGACCATCCAATTCTGTCATTATCTCCACTGTCGGGTCCAATCATTTTAGCCATGGATTGACTAAACACTGAATTCATGGAAACTTTAGCCCCGAATTGAAAGTCTTTGTTGTGATAATTAACGAATTTGTTTTCGTTTGTGAACTCATATTCTTCTGATGTCTTGTGTTTAGAGTCGTAATCGTAAGCGAACTGATCCCTCACCTGAAACCGTTGTTTGTATTTCATTTGTTTTTGTGGTAAAGAGTTATGAAACTTTCGGCTCTTTTCACTCTTTCGAAACACTTTAATCGTTTCCTCAATTAATTCTTTTTGTCGTTCAATAAATTTGTCAAAAATCTCATTCTTCTGATGGAATGCATTTTCATTCAAAGGAAATTTGAACTGAAAAATGTCTTTCGAGTAACGAATTGAGTTTACGATACGATTTATCCGATTCATGACATTTGAGTCGATCACAACATTAGGTAAAGTGTTTATCGAAGACTTATTTCCATAGAAAGAACTGTTCACATATACCGGTTGTGTGTATTTCGGAATCACATCGAAGTAGAGATGGATTTCGCCGATGTGTAACACCAATTGATCGCTCGGAATGTCATTCACTGAATCACTGCAACTAATGGGTCGAAAGGGAGGTCTCTCCCAATTAATTAAGGAATCGGAGACAACGAATATGTTGTAACGCATTCTCCATCTCTGATAGTAATTGATTGTCGACGTATAGAATCGCGGATATCGGCTGTTGACTAAAGAACACAAAAGAAGACAATCGGAACAATTCAGTGACGACAACCTCAGCTCAAAGAAGTTATTCAATTGACTCAATGAAACCAAACGCTTCTGAGAGCCCGTCATCTCATCGAAAATACCAACACTTTCTCCCCATTTCTCCAATAAACGATTGAAATCTTTTGGTTTATTCAAAGAATTGGATAAAGAATTGGATAAAGAGTTGGATAAACTCATCAAAGGTTTGGACACAGAGTTAGGACTCGAAGAACAGAATGAGTCCATTTCTTCCATTTCTTGTAATTCATTCCAATCGATGGTCTTTTTGTCCAAATTAGTGGTCGTTCTGTTAATAAATTTCATTAGTTTTATAACAAACACTTCGAGAAATGATTTGATTATGAAATGATTAAAAGTATATGAGTTCTCGAAGTGACACAAATATGTAATCCTTACGTATTTGATGTCAATTCTGTAACGACACCGACATTTTCATTATCTTTAATCGAGTCTTTAAGTGATTCGGAAGTCATTTCAATGCAATCATTGAATTCGTCAGAATCTGAGATGTCATCACATTTGGAGGGATTATCCAATTGTTTATTCAAATCCATTGAATTATCAAACAGTTTGCGGACCGAACGGCAAAATCGATTGAAAAACATTGAAATACAAAACAAATTATAATTAAAATTAAATAAAACAAAACATAAATTGAGTTTCAATCGATACAAATAAATCTTTGGCCCAAATTTGAGTTAAAGTGCACTAAAATGTTAGTAAACGAAAACAATTTAACAAATCTTCGATTTTCAAACATTTAAACGTCGCGTGAATTTAATGAAACACTAATTACTGTAAATTACAGTCAGTAATAAAATAGACTCAAATAGAGTACTCAACGGTTTGTCTTATTGTCTTATATTAGTAAAATAATGTCTCTCACAAAAAAGACTTTAAAAGTTGTAAAAGCAGTGATTCTTGACATCGAGGGCACAATAATTGATTCCGATTTTCTTCCTAATCAATTATTTCCAAAAATAAGAGAAAGTTATGAACCATTTTTAAACGATACCTACGAATCGGCCGAAACTATACTTGTGATTAACAGACTTCGAAAGTTACAAGAATCTCAAATGGTTAAGGGTATGCCTATTATTGTTGTGGGCAATAAAAAAGAAGTGATTCGTTCAATAGTGGATAATGTCAAGTGGCAAATGGATAATAAGAAACACAACACTGAAATCAAATTAATGGAACTGTTGTGTTGGCTCTGGGTCTTTCAAAAGAAGTTGTTGAAGACTCACCTCTACGACGACGTCTCATATAGTCTTCACGAATGGAAAGATAAACGAATCAAAATTTATACCTTTTCTGGGGCTTTAGAGTTGGCACAAAAACTATTACTTTGTAATACAATTCACGGAAACATTTATGTATTAATCGACGGTTTCTTTGACGCATCATTTGGTTCGAGGAAAAAATCTGAAAGTTTTAAATTAATTTCTCAAAATATTAATCTCGAAGTGCGACAGATATTGTTTATAACCGATGATCCTAAAGAAGCAAAGGCTGCCATTAATGCAGGACTTAAAGCAGTTATAATTATAAGATCTGGATATAACCCCAAAGAATTTCCCGAAATTCCAAGAATTTATTCATTTAAAGACATTCCATTTTAATCAATTCTAATAAAAATATACTCTTTTTTTTCTAAAAATTTATCGTTAAAACAAATGAAATATTTATAGGAAATCAAATAAAAAAAAACATTTCTCTTAAGTCTTAACATAAGATTCTGGTTAAACAAATCTTGTGATTATTTGATAATATAACCCTTATTTGTATTTCTATTTGAGCTAGTTAATCTTTAATTCATTATTATCTTTATTTTCATCAATATTTCTAAGGATATTCTCCGGTGACTCAAATAGAGATCTTCTTTTCTATTCTAATATTTAATTAAAGACATCAATCTTGAAATGATAGCTAAGAAGTGATATACGAGTAAATAATAAATCGAAATATTCTTATATCGATTGTCATATATTTTGTAATAAGTGCTGAGACGACACCGATTTGAAGAGATTTGATCTCTCTTTTCACAAATGTTTTATTCATAAAATGATTATCACTTGAGTATATCCCATGAAATCATTCATCCGTTTCTTCAAAACAGTCTAAAACTTGTGTTGAATTCAGAATAAGATTCTCTAATATTTACACAAAAGTGTTAAGACTATTCTTATAAAGAATTATAAAAAACTTACATTTTTTCAGTCTTTAATTCAAAACTCAAAGTTATTATAATTTCCATTCGAATTACTGTCACTTTTTATGACTTTTTAAAGAGAATTTTCGTAATTCTAACCAATTGTGACAGTTATGAGTATTTGTGAGCCCCTGTGAACAATGTCATTTAAATTGCTTTTAAATGACAAAGATTATCAATACTTATGTCAAAACAGAAATAAAAGTAATTAAAATGCAAAGAATTTAATCAAATTTTTAGTAAAAACATGTTTTGATTCATTAGTTAAACGAAAATCACATAAAATTCAAGGAATTTAACTCTAATTTAATTAATGGTCAGAATTTAGATAAAATTCTTACCAACAGAATGTCTCTGACCTTAAGTTCTTTATATCTAAATAGGTTTATAGCTAGGTTAAATGAGATGTTAATTTTCAAAATATTTCACTTCACTAATAATTACAATTAAGTCGGAATAATGTGAAACAAAGAGCCAATTAAATATTAAAAATATTTTGGAGCAAGGTAAATAAAAGGCAAACAACAAGCAAATTTAAGTTAAATTACATTTGATTGCATCAAATATTTATATCATTTATTTAGTGATAAATTCATTTAAATTTATATTAATCCTTATTTTTGTGAGAGGATTTCCACCACCACCCGGGACATACTATAGATTACATTTATGTATTATTTATTAGAATTATTTGAGTAAATCCTGAAATCGATGGAAATAACAAATAAAATATCATTTGATATTTGAATCAAAATCTAATTTAAAAAACAAATTCTGAACTGAATTTCCGTTTTATTAAGAATACAATATATCTAAAAGTCTAATATTTCTCGGTTTCAGAAATCAAAGTTTTCGATTAAATTTTGAGTCAGACCTACAATGTATGCATATATAACTATATAAGTTGTATAACTATATGGCTAAGCCTCGGGTCACGAATTCCTTGTCATTCGATGTGTACTCAACTCTAGAATTACTATTTCTGAGTGACGTCTGTTTGTGTTCTCTCTCTCTCTCTCTCTCTCTCTCTCTCTCTCTGCGCTTCTTTTGGGGTTTAATGAGTTTTTGACCACATATTTGACGGGAAAATGATATGAGAATAAAATGAATACTTGAGAGCGAGTGTTGAGACTCGAAATTGAGATAAATTATGCGAAACCTAAAGCTATTGCGAGAAAAGACTAATTGAAAGTTCTTTAAGTACTCAATAAATGGCAAAAAATAAACTTTTTTTCTGAAAAAACATCAGAAAATTGTATAATTATATTAATCATGTCATAATAATAATCATGCTACTTTTTATATTAGTAATAATAATTTGTGAGTCATTTACATAAAAATGTAATATAAATGCAATTAGAAGACTAATGGATTTTCATTGTATCTAGATGACATACTAAAAAAATCACACTCCAAACATTATGCGAAATTAATTTTGTACTAGTTAATGGTTTTCTCTAAAAATTCAATAAAAGTTATTTACTTTAAGAGTGAAAACATCGACAGTTGCTTCCATTCCCTCACAGTATAAATAAATCAATACTTTATTGAGTAGCCAAGAGTAGCTCAATTTGAGCACTCAATTGATTATTTTTATCCAAAACTGCTTTACATAAAAATTTAATATTCATTTTATATAAAACTAATAAAAATTTTAGAGTAAAAGACAATAAAAGAGTTAAAAATTATAGAATTCTCTTCTATTTTATGATCTAAAAATATTCGCTTTTTATTTAAAATAAAACAGAATTTTTCATAAGTTTTGCTTCTATTGTATGTTGAGGTCATTTATTCTTTCAAAACAATTTTTTTAAAATAAATGTTCGAATATTTTAGTCAAAAAAAGAGATAGAATTTCCAGTTTTATAAATAAATGTCAAAAGAGAATAACATTCGGTATAATAACATTTCGTGTCGACTATTCTTTATATTCAAAATAGTATTAAAGGCATAAAATTCAGGAATTGATAATAAAACCAGTGATGAACACATTGAGGGGGAGATACCATTTACTGATTACATCTAATTTCGAGTGACAGAACAAATAAAGTGAGGCATTACGTGAGGTCATCCCAATTGATTCGTCAATCAATAAGATATAACTCATATTCTTTTCAATCGCAATCAATTTGGGAATTACTATTTCAAAGAAATGTGAGTCCTCTATATCTTATGTGAACAGTTTGCGTATATGATATGTACGCCATTTATTTTTAGTCCTTTGAATTGAGCCATAAATTCAAATGACATACAATTTTTAGTTGACGTCTTTTAGGGAATCCACGAATTCCTCAATAGATTGACTTTAATTTAAAAGCATTTGGTTTAACATTTTGTTGAATTGTTAATGAAATCACATTCAAATCAAATAAAATTATATTCGATATAATGATGAAAGCCTTCCCTAAGGGCTCCACAATTTGAATAATCCTTAAGTTTTTTTTATTCGACTCACAATATAAATAAATTGTATTTTTCGAATAAATTAAATAAGAGTTTTACTCAAATACTTATTTACAACAAAATATGTATTTTATTTTATTTCATTTTTTTATTAAATTTGAATTATCCTTAACTCAAAATTAGTATTTCAATACTTGAGTCTAAGCTATAATTCATTTAAATAAAAACAATGAAATAATTACTTCTCGTTTGTATTTAAACTCCAAATAAAGTTTAATGTGTTTAACATTTGTCTTATTTTCTATACTTTTAAAGGAATACATAAAACACATAACAATTGCATTGAAATTGTTATAAAAACAACGATTCATATAAACAGAAAGAGAATGAAATAACAAAAAGACTAAATTTTAATGGATATCATTACTATTGCTATTCATTTACTGTCAAAGAAGTGATTCAGTGTTTGAAATGAAATTAACCGACAGTTAAATCTTTTTGTGCAAACGATAAGAAATGGAAACAATTGATTCAAAACAATGAAGTTTTGTTAGAAATAATTGATTTTCTTCGGGAAATGAATGAGTAATATATCAGTCATTCCTTTTGAGCTGATGTTTATTCTGTGTTATTATTATAGACAGACACTGCAGACAACATTCAATAAATCTCAGGATATGATGTTTGAGTCATCGCTGAAATGAATAACAGATTCACTTCTCATCCAAATTCATTTGTCGATATGAATGACTCAATATCTTATCTTATTCCTGAATTAACAAGGTACTATCATGTGGTACTGTCACTCAAATAGTAGTCTAACATATTGTCAACACAAGACAATAGAATCGGACGGTTTTGACAAAATGAAAACAGATCTGTTCCTCATTTCAGACAATTCTCTTTTAAATGATTTATCAGAAATGACAGCTTTTGATAAATTACTTTACCTTAAAAATTAAATAATTTAAAGAGAGTTCTATCTAAAAAGTTTTAACTAGCTTATTTTCTCAATAACATATTCTTTTAAGACAAACGTTTTAGTTCTTTTATATTAACTGATCCCGAGTGTATTACTCAAAGAGTTGTCCCAAAATAAATCAAACGAAGAACTCATTTCCCGTATTGACTACTATTGAGTGCCCGACAAATATAAATCAAATTCAATGCATTCTTTTGGATAAAATATTATTACTTCTATTCCAGGCTTTAATTGAATGAAAATTTAAAAACAATTTGTAAAACGATTTGTAAAAATCATTTCATGAAATAATATTTTATATGAAAACTAAGAAATTCTTATAAATCAGAATCAGAGTCACTATAAGAGTCATTAATAAATGGTTTCATTTGAATCTCTTATAAAATAAGAGGACATTTGTGTAGAGAGTGAGAGAAAAGAGAGAATGAGAGCCCAGTTTTCTTATGGCAATAAATCATGACTTTAATCACATTTCTTCTGAATTTGTGACGCAGTCTAACAAACAGTCCATTGAAAGCAGACATTAATCGGTTTGTCTCTCATTTTAATTTAGTTAATAGAGTCAACCACTCATTTATATTAAGAAAATCATATATAAAACCTAATCAGGCATTTAAACTGCGCTCAACTTTAATTGGAACTAACAATAACCAGATGTGACCATGCTCCTCCTGAGATATCTTATGAAACTAAAGGACTTCCTCGTCAATTATGAAATATTGCATTTCTATCTTATTTTTTGGAAAGTGAAACATATCCTTGGTCACTATGGTGAAGAATGACGAGTGTATTTACCAGAATTAACTCACCAGGGACCATTTAATAGAAAGTATATTGAATACTATTTATAGTTCTTTTCTGATTTTCTGATTAAGTATTGATTACATTTGAAGATCACTTTCTTCTCCAAATGCTTTTCAATTTGTTGTTCGGATCAAAATTTTATCCAAAAATAATAACAAATAAAAGCAAAACTACTTACAAACAATTGATTGAATGAATGGTAAGTTTATATAAAGACTTTCAAACGAATGGCGAATAAATCGACAATTATTCAGAGCAATCAAAAACCAGAGAATACTTTCCGAAGAATTGCTGTAAAAGAGATAAAAGTCTGTATTTATTATTCTTGTATTTTATTCTTTATTCTCGTAAATAAGCTTTTGGTGACAAACGAAACAAAAAACCAATGAATGAGTGAACACAACTAAAAGAAATGGAATAACCACAGGAGGTATTCAAATATTATTCTGGAATACATAAATTTCTTGCAATACTTGCGTTGAATAATAATTTGCAATACTTTTATAGTTTTCTTTTGTGGAATCAAATATTGCAATTCTAGCATAAACTCTCTCTGGAGGTGTTTGGCTACCCCTCCCTATAACTAGTAATTCATCTTTTGGTTATATTTTGTAGTTTTTGTGGAATATATTCGGTTTAATATAACGGTTGAAATAAATTCGAAAGAATTTGCATTCAATTCAAGAAATAGAGACTAAATTTAGACCCAAAAGGGATCCGAAGATAAAAAGTGAAAAATATTTATGATTTTTCTGTGAATAAAATGTTGGACACAATGAATGTTCAGACGATATGATGAGTCGACTGCAGAAGAATAACAAGAAGATGAAGAAGAAGTAATAGAGACACTCATCCATAGAGACTGCTCAGAATCAGTGCAAAACTGTGCGAAACGATAGTCTCTATTTTGTGAAGAGCTTCAGGACTTGACGTTTCCAGAAATTGTTTTTTGTGTCAATACTGAAATGTCTATCACTTGTGTTAACTATTTCTGTTGATTAAACTCATATCTATTTGTTATATAAGAAAAACTTTTAGATTCAATGAAAAGATAATACATTAAACCATATTTGCCTTCAATATTGTGTCAAATGTTTAGCTCTGTTTTTAGAGTTTGTGTTAATAGAGTGCAGAACACAGAATATTCTTAGTCAGTGCCACAATTGTGTAATGCCATCGAGTTTTGGTAAAAATTATTGGGTTCATCGCTGTGTTGGATGTTTGGCCGCTGTAAGTCTGTCTCATCTTTTCTAAATGAAATTACCCTCAAATTAGTGTATTATATGAGTGAATATATCTCTCATATCATCCCTAATGACGAACAAAAAAAGTTTCAATTTTCCGATCGATATTTAGAGCATACGATAACTCTCTTTCTAAATACATTCAACACATATTTCAACATTTGAGCTCAGCATAACTTTTGAATCACAATAGTGTTAACACAATTTATAATGTACTAGTAACGGTATTGTGCCTAGTTCATATTTTATATGAAACTTATTTATTACTTTTTCAGACAACTTTATATATAAAAATATAGATATCTTTTCCTTTAAATATATTACATTTTTCATTTAATGATTTTTGAGAATAATACCTAGATCATACCTAGATAGTATCTAGAGTGCCTAGATGATGAGTTATTCGTTTTCACCACTTTTGATGTTATCATTTCATTAAATATTAATCCAAACATTTATTATTCAATTAAATCGTTTCTAACATTAATATATTATTAAATAAATATTCAAAAAATGATAGTAAGTCTGATGTTGTGTGCAGTGCGCTATAGCCTCGTCCTATGTTTTACTGAATCGCAAAGTATGTCAAATGCCAGTCATGTCAAACGAAGACATGACCTCATGGGTCAATCGGCCCACAACACCAGAAGACATTAAAAAGTTCATTACCACATACTATGATTGGCTCCAAATATATCATTATATAATATTTAGCTGGTGCATTTTTATAATAATCTTGGCCTTCATTAATATCGTTCCTTCACATCAAGACTTCAAAGTATTAATCATATGTTTAGTAAGTTTTTGTCTTTCAATTCATTTACATTTCTTTACTCAATGGTTGCCTTCATTTATAATACTTAAGTTCTCTCTCTCTCTCTCTCTCTCTCCTTCTCTCTCTCTCTCTCTTCTTCTCTCTCCTTCTCTCTCTGGCAAATAAATGATTTGAATAATGATTTTAGCAAATATTGTTGATGGGATCGATGGCATTATTCACACTTTACGCGGCATTTGAGTCATTTCATAAGCCGTGTAAGTCATCGACTAATAAAGAGGAATACAAATTCGAGACCCGATTATTGAAGGATAAAAGACCTGTGAATGTATACGAAGACGAAGACGAGACAATGATTCACATTTGCTTAATCGACGCGAGTGTAGCGTTTGTGCTCTTGTGTCAGACCTTCCTCTTCTTCTTTGACTCTCGACAACATATGATCGAATGGCGTAACTAATATTGAAAAAAGAGCCCTCACTTTTCCGTTTGTTTTATTGTGTGATCGCACAGAATGTAACGCAAAACAAAATTGTGTCAACCCGTCAAACATCTGCTTTCATTTGGACCAATGCTTTACATGATATCAAACTTATTGTTTAGTAAAGACAGGGATCTCTTCTTTTAAAAATCATTTCCATCACTGAAGTGAAGGGAAAGTAAGTCCTCTTAAAGAGTGTTTCGAAACAAATCAAAGCCAATAATGAAATTTCTTAATATTGAGGAATGAATTCAACAAAAATAAAAAACTCTATTTTTTGCTCAAAAGTCTCGAAGAAAATCACATTTTGGTCTCAAAAATTTATTTGTGTGTTCTCTGAAGACATCGTTTAGTGTAACCATAGTTTAGGCCAAAGCGATAAACATCACATCACAACTCATACTTCAAAGTTTCAAACCATTAATTTAAATGTAATTAACTTTTTTTGCGTTCAATCGATTGAAATAAAGGAAACCTTCGTTCAAATGAAAGACTTTTTGAATACAAAAAGGAAAGAAAAATGTCTCACACTTTCAATTGATTCTGAGCTCATTATAACTGAGATATTACGACATAAATGATTGTATTTTAGGTAAAATATATGATCTTTTTGTGACACCGATTGAATCAACTGATTGTAAGATAATTATTGTAATATAAAAGTGAAAATTAGATCAAAATTGAGATTTTGTAACAAAAACTAATTATACAAAAAAATATATTATAAATGTAAGGAAAATGCATTTTAAACAAATTATTTACAATAAATTTGTTTGAAAACGATGACCAAACAGTTATTATTCATATGAAAACTAATCTCAATATTCATTAAAAGTAATGATTAAGAAAATATTCATTCAAAGGAGAGACTGAATCTGTAAGAAAATACATTTTTATACTATTATTTGTTTGATTCAATTATTCCATAATATTATATCAACAAAAGAGTCATAAAATATTCATTTAAACTATAATTTTATTTAATTCAATCAAAATTAAAAGATTAATAAATAACTGGAATTTCATACCAAACCCTATAATATTCAGTACAAGAATTGAATTGCAAATCAATTGGTCTCTATTTGTAGTTAATGTAAAGCTTGTATTGAAACACAAAATAAATTCAAAAAGTGATTCAAAATGGTTTCAGATTTTACCATAAGAGTCACAAATATGACAGATATCTGCAGAATATTCTGTTTCATATGAGATAATTCTGTGCAAATGCTTTCGGTCATTGATTTGATTATGTAATGCATAATAATATATCACTTTTTAGATTAGAGTCTAGTCTTTTCTTGAAACCAGAGAAGCAAATACTGCACACACTTTGTGATGATTTTTCTCATATTTAATTGTTATTTCATCCGAACATTTATTTATTATTTTAGCGAATTTTCGTATGAAAGGACCAAATTGTTTGCCAAATGATATAATTTGTTCGACACATAACTACAGAAGCAATGGTCTCAAACCCTGTCATTAAAAGATATGATCCCTTGAAATGTCATATTTTTGTCTAATCGTCAGCAAAAACTATCGTTTATTTGTTTGAGCGTAAGTTTAACTCTCAAAATGACTGCCATTAATGAACCGAATGATACCAAGACTTAGTTTTTTGTCACTTAAATACAAAATTCCAGGAATTGTATATAATTTCGACTCCAATCGATATCTAAACGAATTTCAAATAAGAAATCATTTAAATTCAAATCCTATTAAACAAATTTTTTAAGTAAGTTTATAAATGATTTATGAATTCAATCATTAATGTATTCATTCATTACAAAAAAAACTCTAAATTTTATTTGAAATTTTTATATTTTAGATAAGAATTCATAATTTTATTCAAAAAATTGATTTATTCTCAACAAGACTTCATATAACCTTGCCGATTTTCTTTACATTGATTAAATTAATGGGCGATTTGCATGATAAATAGTTTAAAATGTGTAATGAATATCATTCGAATATATTATACTAAAGAATTTAATTAAAATGTGAAGAGTTTTTTCTTTTTGTATCGACAAAAGCTTTAATTATCAGATATTTTCAGTTATATTACGTCTAATATTCAGTTATATTTAGTTGTAATACATTTATGTATAAAAATATTTGTTCACAACTCAGAGCTCTGAAATAAAACAGTTTCTCGAATATGAAAATCAAGATTAATATCTATCAGTTTTATGCTCTTCTATTCAATTATATAATAAATTTATATCTTTTTCTAACAATTGAGGAGTTTATGGCACAGAATAGAACAGAATAATTGAAAGCTAAACATTATAAGCAGAATGAATATAGAGAATGAATATACCTTGCTTTATTAACTCATTACTTAAAAACCTCAAAATAAATTGTAAAACGAGAGAATCAAATAAACTTTGTTTAACGAGACTCGAGGGTTGGTCTCAATTTGAGATCACTTTTAATTAGAAGTCAAGTTTCCAATTATTGATAAACAAAAATATTCGGGTAATTAATGCCCAAATAAATTGAGTGGCGATTCGTGTGTTGTTTGGGAGAAGAAATTGTTCACATAATGGGAATATTGGTTGAGTTCATTATAAGGTCAGTTCTCTCATTAAAGCCTATGTTATGTAGAGGTCCGTCATTTCATTCCATTTTCTTTTATCTGCTAATTATCACAGAGTCGACCGTTTTATCAAACTTTCCGTCAAATTCAGTTTCAATCAAAAAAAAGATTTCAATCACTTATTAAATGATTTATTTATTTATTTATTTCAAATAAAAATGCATTTAAACAACTCTTTGTTTGGAACCAGTTTTTTGTTTTTTAAAACGAATTTTTTATGTAAAATATAATTTTCAACAAAAACTTGAATTGTTTTCAATATTCAGATATAAATTTCTCTTCAAATTCAAGGCTTGACTCGACTCTACCCTCCAAACTATTGTCTTATTAGTCAGGAATTGAAACAAATAAATCACTTGAAATTCCCTTTTGTCGAAAAAGGACCGAAACTAATCTAAATTGTTATCATTTTTGTGAAAAAAGGTTATAATAAAATCTCTGCGAATTCAGTGTTGACTCAAAATAAATAAAAAATTAAATGAAATGAATACAACTCTTAATAATAACAACTATTCGTAACAAAATCTTTGGTAGAATTATATCTAATCCACACATAATAAGAAAATGTAATCAAATATTTTTTATGGGTTTTTTCCCTTGTTCATTCTTCCATAAATGCAATTAATTAAGAATATCCAAGAAACATTTTAGTAAATTCATAGTTTTAATTCAAATTAAAAATATTTTCTTAACTATAAATTAAATTATAAAAAATCACTAAAAGTAGATCTCATTTTAATAAAGTTATTTAACTTTTTTAGAGAATGTGCTGGAATTTTGGGAATTTCTAATTATTGGAAATCAATTGAACGCAACTAATGATTGGTTAGTGTTTATGTGTATTCAGAGGATAACTAATTAAAGATAAACATTAGATTCAATAAATGTGTGAACGTTATTAACTCAGAAATCAATATAAAATTCAACTAAAAATACGTAAAAACCATAACAACAGACACCAATTCTGTTCACAAAGAAAGGAAAGGAAAGGAAAGGAAATGAGAAATTTTAAGAATCATTTATTTCTGACGTAAATCTTATTCTTTTTATCTTTTATAGAGGTTTTGACCTAAAATTCTTGGATAAATTTATAGCTTAAAAATTAACTAGATTGTCGGCTTTTATTTGAATATCGATTTAATAACAATTTTTATAACAATTTTATGCAAAAAAAGTTTAACATTTTTGGCAGAAAACCATTTCTCAAATAAATTCGATGAAAAAATCCACTGAAAATTGATTTCTTCTAAAAATATAGAAATTTTCTAATATTTGTGTTAAACATTAAATCATTACTTAAAGGACAGACACTAAAACATTGTTCAGACATTTTATTTATTGGAAACAGAAATAAATGATTTTTCAGCTAAAAACAACTTCACTTAATTTTGTGAAAAGTTTTCCGGTCCAAACTTCACATTACATAACAAGACATTAAACAGCACAGAATAGAAATTAATTTTTCAGATAAAAAATCAAATCTAAGGGAAAGCCTTTCAAATAAAAATTGAGTTAAAAATTATATTCTCGTAATTCGTGAGAGAAGAGAGAATGAGAAACAAATAGAGTGGGAAAGAGTGAGAGAGAGGCACAGAATGAGAAAGAAAGAGAAGAAATTTTTAACTTAACTTAATTAAAATACATTTGAAACTAAATTAAACAGACGTTCAGTTCGTGTGAGCCATATATTGATAGCCCTATTCTGTGTTGACTTTTGAAGATAGAATAGTCGATCACAATCTGCACTGACTGTATTCATGGGTAACACCACTGGAAGCACATAAAATAATTGAAGTCTTTTTTGCTCTACTTTTGATTATGTGAACCACCAAATGATTAATAAAGATTTATGAGATCACGATCTCTACTGGTTTTCTAATAATTTACATATGATTTCAAACTAAACTTATTAAAACTATATCTGATTTAAGAAAACTTTTATATATTTTAACAGATTTTCTTTAACACAAAATTCATTTGCTTTTATCGCTAAAATAATTTTCTGTTTTAACTAAAAAATATTTAACATATTTTGGCCGACTTTTAGAACAAAACATTTAAATTTTGATCTAAACTTAAGATATGATACTCTGCTTTGGGAACTGATATTAAATAATTGTTGTAACCCAACAGTGGTAATGTTAGTCCAATTGCTAGATAATTGAAATCACTTCAAATTAATTTCTAATCGTTTAAATTTTGTCCAAGATATTTATCAACATTAAACTCAATTTCATTTACTGATTGATTTGAGTACAAATTGATTTTGATTTGAAGGAATGAAATCTCTATAATTTTTTTCAGTAATAAATTAAATGAGTTGACTCGAAAAATCAGAGCAACTTTTCAATCGAAGTGAGCCATGACATGACCAGTGCACTAATGAAATCGATTACTATCAGGAAGTTTGCACTTCAGACAAATTATTTTCTAAATCTAATAATAAATTGAATGAAATTCTTCTAATTTTCTTTCAAAGAATTTAAGAGAAAATTTTTAAGAATAAAACCAAAAAAATATAATAAATGGCCGAAAGAAAAGAAAGTTCTTAAGTGAGTCTGAATTAAGAAATTGATTGCCTGTTATTTCCATGTCATCAACAGATGGAGAGGTGGATAAAAGCAAAAATTAAAGTCAATTGTAATCAGTCAGAAGAAGAGTATTTGTTTTCGGATCACTTGAAGAACAATCAATAGATGGGAAAGAAAAACAAAAATAGTTGTGATGTTCTCTCAGACACTTCTTTGTAGTACAACCACTATTAACAGTGAACACATCTTATGGGAAATCTTAAGACAGAATCAAAGGTCAGAAGAGGATGAAAATATGAGGAATAGAATGGAAAATAGTTAGACTTAATGTTAAGGTTTTTCTGACTTAGAAAGTGATAAATTCCAAATTCATGACCGAAAGAAATTTCCCAAAAATAAATCCTCAGCTATACATACATGTATAAGCAAGGAACAATAGAGCACAGTTGGACACAATAAGGCACATACAGAGCAACGGCTACATTGACTGAATTGGTAAGTTTCGCTCAAATGAACGGATTTACAGTAAATCAATACTGTTTTCCAAAAAAATGAGTACTATTTGTGAATAAAGTGTCGAATCAATAAATGGGAAAAAAATTTTATGATATTTTTTATTTCAAGATTTATTTTATACACCGAAAGCGAAAGTCTTTCCAAATATTATACTTTGAATAAAAGCATTTATTTATTGTGCGTTTGTTTGTAAAGAAAAAAAATCGCTGAAAAAACACAATAAAAATTTGTTTGAAAAATAAAACTCTTGAATAAAAGTCTCGGATATGACTTAAGTCTTAAGATTGGATTAAAACTTATTGTTTACTTCAATGTCAGTCCGAATATTTGATGAATGAATTTTGTTATTCAATTTGAGATCACATATCGATCTCTGAAATCAGTTTTAATTAAGGCTTTGTTCACGAATTTATAACACATACAAAATAGTAATCAGTTTTTCAGAGCCTTTTCTCAAAACAATCTCTGTTTGCAGTGAATGTGTTTCGCAGTGAAAACAACAAAACTAAAAGTCATTAAACATTTATCTCTAGAAAAACAATTTTTGTCGACAATTGCATAATAAATGTCACGACTTTTCCAAATCATTAAATCTCTTCTAATTATTACTGATTTTCACTTTCGATAACTAATAATCGAATATTAAAATAATTTTTCCCAAAAAACCTCATATTTTTGTTAATGAAAACAATAAATCAGTTCCAAGAAATTAAAGAAATTTACAAAAATCCTTATTTTTTTTTAGTTTTCTCTTTATTTCGATTAAAGAAATAAATCAAATTTTATTTTCGAATCTTAATAAAAGATTTTAAGTAAAATAAAAAAAAATAAAAACTTTTATAAAATCAGATATAATTTATTTTCATAACTTAATGCCATTTTCTAACTTCCAGTGTTGTCAAAGGGAATCACAATTACATCAAAATAAGAAAATTTACTTCATTTCAATGTTGTAAGTGCACTCACATTTTCACCTTGATTTATTCATATAAAATTACTTGTATGAAATATTCTAGCCAAATTATTAAACATCTTTCACTATTTTATTTATCATATTTCAGAGTATCTTGCTAAAAATATCTTTCAGATCAATACATATATTTGAGTGATGACTTTCTCATCTCTGAGACTTTTTTGCAAAACTTTTGAATACATTAAGAGAAATGAGAGTCAGAATATATGGAAGGGTGTGTTGTCTGCCAACTATTCTTTCAATAATAATAGCAATCGTTTATCTTTAAAACTTTATTTCAGAAAATGTTAAAAACGGATGGGTTTTCTTCAAAAACTAATCACTTGTTTTTTATCTAAACTTTTGTTAAAACTTATTATTAAAAATGATTTGTTTGGAGAGTAACTCAATTAAGGCTCAAATTTGATAATTTCTATTTAAAACTCATTGTTAAGTCATTTAAATAAAATTTTGCCCAAAAAAACATATTCATTGAATTACATTTTCGTTTAATTTATGCAAATATTCATGAATAAAATAAAACTATCAAAGATGAGCATGTGCATTTTGTTCACTAGCAATTTATTAAGGCTATAATGTGAGTGAAAGTGCACTACTTTTTGGACTCTTCCAATAAATTCAAACAAATTTACACTTCAATGAAACCTCTTTTCAATTTTCAAATTCAATAAAACGCTTCGAAAATTTGAGTAAATTTAGTTTGACCATGATCGTTTTATGGATTTACTTTTCACATTTGGATTTGATTCTGGTTCAATTCATATCAAAACCATTAGAACCGAACATTGCAATTGATTTATCAAGTACAATTCTAATGTATATACTGATTGGAATTTAATGTAACAAAATATATCTAAACTTTTAAATTTAATGAAAGAAAGTTATCTAGATCCATTAAATATATGGTTACACAACAAAACCTGAAAAAATATCTTTTGTTTTCCTTAAGAATAAAATTTCAAATTTATATTTATTACAGTAAAACCTCTTATTTAATGACTTGAGATCTCTGAAAAACATCTGTATCTTTAAAGCAAAGCCATCCCTCAAACCGTAATCCTTATCTCAAGTATAAGAGCTTCAATGTATGCCATCGGTCATTCCCAGCCCTTTCCTATATCCGGAGGCTTTACTGTAAATGCTATTAATGTTAATAAAATTAAAAATATGTTTTGGAGAACAGAATTTCACAATAATTCGAATGAATTCCTTATTTTATTGCAATAAATGAAACATTAATTTAATTACAAAATGAATGACTAATTTTGATTAAATAAATCATTGGTTTCTATTGAAACACACAATTCCTGAGGGAAAGAACAAGAAATAGAAAACTAATAAATCATTTCTTTAATCACATTTTTGACTCAATCTTTCAATACTTAATCCAGTTTTTAAAAACGAATTTTCTTTACAAAAGAAAATAAAATATATTATATAATAATTATACGACAAATAATATTTACATTAATTTTATTTATTTTTGTGTTTATTTTTTTGCCCCACTATTCACGTATTGCGAAACCCTCGAGGAAAGTCATCAATTGGTAGAAAGAATTTAATTTAGTATTTCCAGTGAAAAATGTGGCGAAACTCCGTTGAAAAAACGGATTAATCAAAAAGACATGTTATAAATGTGTCTTTCATTTGAGTATTTCCTTCAAAAGGTTTTATATTTTATTGAATTCAATACCAAACTATAGAAGAATATTATATTTATATCAAAAGTTAACACTCGGAAGGCGTTAAACATCACTTTCCGTCATAGGAGTGACAAAATATTTTTCAAAAAAGTATCACTTTTCAGGAAAACATAATTTTATTTTTTCAATACATTCTTGTGTTAAATCACTTTCAAATGACAAGAATTTATCGATTTTTTAAGAAAAAAAAATTCTCATCAAAACAAACGATGAATCGATAAAAGCCTTTAAGAAAATTTTCAGTTTTAGCCTCAAAACTATTTTAAGGTAATAATAAAATATAATAAAATGTTTTTACTTTAAAAAGTAATAACGCCTTGAATTCTATAAAACTGATTATTTCAGATTTCAAACGAATCAATCATTTGCTCAGTTTTTAACCCAAAGAATAATATAGTTTTTAACCCAAAGTATAATTTTAAGTAAAAAATGCTCCGCTTTTAATGACTTTTCTTTTCTTTTAGGGGCTGTTCTCAACCAAAGATCACATATTTTTCCATCACTCAATTTTAACAGATTTTTAGCACAGAATCTCTTATTTTAGTCATTAGTGACTCCGATAATAAGTTTCTCGAGAATAGAGTAAGAAAAGTAAGAGTAAGTAAAGTGTGTGTAAGTAAAGCTTCCATTTTCTTAATCTATTCAAGAGAACTGACTTTTCAATTAGATTTTTATTTATACAATGAATGCATTAATACTTTATCTTCAAATTCAATTCAATTCAATTCTATTCTATTTACGGGTAATTCTAAGCATTTAATTATAATCGACAAAAATATGAAAAAAATGTGAATTTTAAGACCTTATTTCGAACAAACATTTTATTATCGAAGAATAATGTCTCGAATAAAAGAGGAATACTCTCGAGATTATTATAGTCTATAGTCTGATCTAAAATGATAAGTTTGCGATCAATTCGGTCACCACTCGGGACATTCATAGTTGACCTCATTATACAATATTCCTAAAGAAGATCTGAACTCAATAGAATTCACTTCAGAATTTTTATTTGGATTAAGTCATGAGAATCCTATTAAATGTCATTTCTTTTCAAAGAAATGGATGATTTCGGGAAATACATTGAAAAAAAGGTCAAAATTACACTTTTATATTCTATTTAAATGATTTATAAATGGAATTAAACTTTCATTTCCTAAATACTGGACTATATGTTAATGTTTGAGCGCAAGACTGAGTTCATGAGTAATTTGTAAAAAAAAAGTGACCCAACCTATGGTTATAAACCAACTCATGATTTATATTGATTTAAGAAAATGGTTTTCTTTTACCGAAAGATATTTGAAATAATATGCAAAACTATTTGGATAATACATATAAGACCGTAAGCTTACAACTAATGGAAGAATATATACATATAATCTGTTTATGACAGACACTTAAAAAATGAATTCCATCTCATATTTAATCCGAAGACAATTCCTTATATTTTACAAATAGTCCTTGATAAATGTTTTGCCAAATTAATACTGAAATTCATTAAATCGTGTCATAAGACATATATTAAATAAATTCGTTTGTAATTAGTCTTAGATTATATCAAAACATCAAAAGCCTGAGAATATGCGAAATATTCAAATGACTGCTGTTTTGGTAATGGATTTAAACGTTTAAATATTATCGGAAAAACAATAACAATAACCCGAAGATAATGTCATTAGTTGTGAACACGAAAACTACAGAACACGAGAGTCCTATTTTGTGATTATTTAACTAAAATTTTTACATTTGGCTGAAAAGCAAAACATTTTCCAAATGAAAGATCCCTTAAATGTGATAATCATTTAAAACTTGAAATTCAACTATTTTTCCGACAAAATAATAGAAACAATTATTTATGGATCACACAAATCATAAAGAAAGAGAAGAAAGCTATATTGTTATATTGATCAAGTACATTTTTGCCCCACCCATTGGAATACAACAACTTTTTTAGTGATAATTAGACTTAAAATTAGAAAAATGGGAGAGAAAAGAGACGTCAATTAAATTAAAATATATTATATTATATATTATATGCTTCCCTTTTTAACTGAGGGATTGGGAGCTCTTCATCACTAAAAGTCTATTATTTACATCAATTTATCCTCAATTTTAATCTACAAATATTCCTTATATAACACAAAGACATATCGCCCTCTTGACTATATCTAGGACAAATAATTCACAAGTGCTCTAATTTAAATGGATTATATATACTATTGTTATTTTATAATAGATATTTCGATCAATTCATTCATTAAACTAATAATTTATTCATCAATTCTTATATAATTATTCATAAAAAATGGGAGAAATTCAAGTTTAAGTTTAGTCTAAACAATCATTTCTTAAAGTTTATGCAAAATTAGATAATAATTCAAATGAATTAAAATTATATCTCAATTGAAATTCATTCGTCAAATGTTTGATTAGGTATTTAACTAATAATTTTTCAAATAAATCAGAAATCATTCAAATGAGAGATGAAAAAAAGTATAGCAAATGGTATGACATAAAGCAATGATTAATGAAAAATAAGACAAAGAAAATAATTTTTCATTTAAAAGGTTTGATCGCAAAATTGATTTGATTTTTCGCATTTCAAAACCAGATTAAGTAGTTTTACACTTCAATGAACTAATACTCTAAAACTTTTTCAAATAATAAATTTCTGCAAATATTTACGGATTTTATTAATCAATTTTTATGAGAAAAGGTTTGCCTTAAAAATTTCAATTTTCCTCTTTTTCTTGTGATTTATTGAAATTCCCACACATTCTCGGGTCTAATATTGAACTAATTTTGCCATAATTTTATGAAATGAATTCAATTTTATCTCTGTTTTAATCATAATTCATACGAAAGACAAAAGTTGTAAAATTTATTAGAATTTTCTCACATTTAAGTCAACGACTCATTCAATAAACACTGTTTTGTATTTCAAATAAATTATAATTTTATGTATTTCGTAGTGAATACTATATTATATCGAAAATATTTTATTCATTAAAAGCCAGAAAATTGTTATCTAATACCGAATGCTATCAAAAACGGATTAAAAGCAATTGAAAGCAATTAACATATCGTTGGCTGAAACTCATTCTCAGTGATAGATATCTCTTTAACATAAACTTTACTTACAATTAATGATTAAATATTGAATATATGAACTTTTCTCACAAATTCTCAACTAATTATTCACAATATATTTTATGTTATATATTATTCATAAAATTTTTGGTTTAAGAAAACTTTTGTCTTAATCTACTTTCACTTAACCATAATTAAGAAATTCAGAGGAGAAGTCAATTATTTTATTATAAATATTAGGATTTGAATAAAAGTGTTAAAAACAAAATGTGTTATTGAAAAATGTGTGAAAACAAATAAAAAAGGTGCTAAACAAAGAAAACTAACCTGGTGCAAGTAACATTTGCATAAAATGCAAGGACTATTTCATTATTCAAATGGTGAACTTGGAATCATTGGGCGAATATGAATCCATTAATTAAGTCTCACTTTTGTAATCCTTTTTACGAAACACTTTTTATTTATTTATTAAACTTTTTATTTATATTTTTTCCTTTACTTTTGTTTTAAGCAATTAATTAATTAAGTCTTTGAAAACAAATTTCATTTCTTAATGACTTTAATTCAATAGAATTTCATTTTTCAAAGAGTGTTCACTAATTCAATAACAATTTCACTTTATTTCTTGTTTTGCCATTTTTGCCTCGATTATTGTGCTCTATTTAAATTATACACTCATTAAAACAAAGGTTTTATTATAAGTTAAGGAAATGTCCGACACATGTCTGCTCTTAATTCAACACAAACTCAGACCGAAAACTATTGACTTTAATTTAACGCAAATTACAATCAAAACACAAAACAAATAAATTTCAAATCAAAATATATTTAATAAAAGAGAGCGAAATATGTGCTCTTCTGTCACTTTTGTCTCTTTTTATGCAAATAAAAGTAAAGTTCAATCGTTTCAAGTTTAGAGTTGAATATAAATATAGAAATTAATAAATAACGATACGAATGACCGAAGAGTTCTTATGAAATGATTTAAAACTATGGCTAATAAAGGCTATCGCTGAGTGTAGGGGTAGTGTCATCACCACTTTGACAAATAATAAATTTATAAGTTAGATAAAATCAAGTACTTATCAAGTACATAAATTATTTACAGGCCAAATCAAATATTATCTAGATCAAGTAAGAGTTGTCACATTAATCCTTACTTCAAATCTTAACACAACGCGAACCCAACTCTAAACCTAATCTCAAACCTTTGTATTAAGAGATGGCTTTTACTCATTATTTTTTTACAGTAATTTAATGCTTAATATTTAGTTTTATAGAAATAAAATCAATTTTTCATTTCATGAAATCCAGTTCTCTTTTATATCCATTATTACTAATATTGAGGACTCTTTAAAGTTAGACCAAATAAAGTACAACAGTTGTTACTCTTCACTCTATATAAGTTATAAGTTATAACTTATAACTTATAAGTGAGTCAATTGTGCTTCACTTAAAATTTCATAGATGAGAAAAATAATTTTAGCATGTACATTGTACAAGTACCTATCATAGAGAATGTATGAATTTATTAAATGTAAACTTTATAAAATGATTTAGGGTTAAAATGATTGAACTTATGATTTTGAGCATGCTACAAATAATTATTTGGTTTATGAGTTACAAATGTTTAACAAAATGTTAAATATTTTGATCTTTTCTTTGATTTGAGAATATATAAGATTTATAAAGTTTAATCTAGCAACACTCATTCTTAAGAGTAAACTCTATAGAAATTGACCTTGCCTAATAATTGACATTGAGATAGGAAAGTGCTGAAGTCGAGGGCCATTTATCAAAAAAAGGCTGAATTAGTACTTTTTGTGTGAAAACTATCGATTGGATCACAAATTAATCGAATGAATGAAAATAAAGAGCTATTTATACGCTGTTTAGGAAAAGTTGAACTCATTCTTTGAGTGCAACAAATCTTTTTCATTAGTTTTGGAGAATATTTTGCCAAAGAATCTGATTTCAGACATTCTTTCATTCAGTGACTTTCATGACAACAGCGAAAGTCTTATTCAAAAGACTTCTATTCAGATGAAAGTCATTCAGTATTTAGTGCTGACAAGTGCTGACCCAAACTATTCTTTTCAATTATACAGAAAAGTACCCAAAAAATAGAAACCTTTTCAAAACTTTTAACTTTTTTTGCTTAGAAAACGAATAAAAGAAATGAATCCCAAAAAATAAAGTTTAAAATTAGCGTAATATCGACATCTAGGCGGAGAATTTTGCAGGATTAAATATTTTGTAAACATAGCATAACGTTCAAATGTCACTCTAATTGGCACAAAAAATAAACCACTTTTGATGGGGTGCGCACAACACCCAAAACTTAATTCTTTCAAATAAATAATCGAAATCTTATGTCATTTAAAAATTAATTTCACGAAAAATATATGTTAAGACTTGAATCGCATAAATACATAAAAATTGCGTAATTATAGAAATTCCTACACCACTTCACACCGACTCAAATGGTAGATCCGGTTGGTCTAACCATTACCACATAATTATCCCAATAATTATATCAAACAGAAAAAAGGACTTCGTGTCCAGTTATCACGTTTTTATAACTAATCCATCAGAAAATCAAAAAAAAAAGTTTTGACAAATTAGTGAAATGTGTTCTATTGATTGCAAAGGTTTGGTTATTCCTGTAAAACAGATTTTCTTGATTTTGATCTAAATTTCTGTGCACTCAATGAATGTATTTCTCCCACAAATTGATTGATTTTATTTACGAATGCTTTTAAGGCAAAACAATCAAAGACATCAGTTTTTTTAAATGACTCACAAATAAAACTAAGAAAATATTAATTTTGAATTTTTCAGCTTTAGTTCAATAATTCATAACTAAAAGTAATAAGAATTTGAATTATAATTTCAAATTAATTAAACGATATTTTTTCAGATAAGAAATGGAAAACAATTTATTGAAAGAAAATGTTTTTTCATTTTTAATACTCATTTTTCGTTTTTAAGTGAGTGTTGAGAATAAAATATATAATTAATTGGTTTTGAATTAGTATTCAATCGATTAATTTATTTTCAGCCCAATATTTCATCTATTTAAATGTTCAAGCTCATTACGCATTCCTTCAATGTTTCCATAGTATTTCATTAAGTCATTTGTGAGAATAAATTTAGATTTTAATAAATGATAATCAATAAATATGCAAGATAATTTAAATAACGGAAAAGTTTTAGCTAAACCAATTGGATCTTAATTAGACATAATAAGTAGAATCACCTTGCATATCTATTAATTATTAAAACAATAGGAGAAAATTATTGTATTTATTGATTGATTGAACTCATTCTCTACTATTCTCTACTATTATCTTATTATTGAATAGAATAACATATATTCGCTTATTATTAAAAATACTAATAAAGCAATTGATAAGAAGTGTTTGTTTGTGCACTAATTACCTAAATTTCAATTGAAAATCACATAATTAGTAGCACTGATTGTGATTCCGGCCAGTGATCAGTAAATGAATTTTCATTCATTAGGACAAAGACTTTCCCTTTTAATATAAAACTTTTATATTATAAAAGTGTTAATAAAGTGTTAAATATTAATCAATTATTAATACTTTCGATATTCAAAAGTTAATGAATTCTGTGATCAGAATCTGAGAGTTAAGTGAGAATTGTATTGAATTATATTATATTTAACGGAACTCATATCTACTCTAATTTGAAATATTCATAATTTTGATCCAATATTCAGAGCAAATGTTAAATACAGTTAGTAATGAACAAACACCTAATGGATAGGATATGCAATCAATTAAGGCTGATATGAGATCAATGATATCGCATAATCTCCAGCATAAATGGAGGGCGTATTTGATGTGTTCTTAACGAATAGTACTTATTCTCTGCAAAATAATAAAAATATTTCAGCGCTTTATCGTATTCTTAACAAAATTTATTTATTGGTATTAATTTAAATGAGAAAAAAGAGTGGAAACCAATCCTTCAAAAGACAAGGAGAGGGAGAGAGAGGGAGAGGGAGGGAGGAAGAGAGGGAGAGTGAGTGAG
>JAQFZM010000716.1:0-26348 GCA_034695785.1 Galumna obvia
TTATGTAAGGTTATATAATGTTATGTAAGGTTAGGGTTTGGTTAGGTTGAGGTTAGGTTAGGTTAGGCTACACTAATGGAGAACTACCTTGGTTACACCTTAAATTTTTCGGTGAATTGTTTTTCGGTCAACTGTCTTTCGGTCAATTGTTTTTCGGTCAACTGTCTTTCGGTCAATTGTTTTTCGGTCAAATGTCTTTCGGTCAATTGTCCCAATCCCATTTAATTTAATGTTAATTTTAATTTTAAATTTAATATCATTTTTAGTCATAGATTTCATTCAACTCTTAAATTTAAATATTTTAATAATAAAGTTTTAAATACTACTTAAATAAGCAAGCACACCCAATAACATAAGGTTTCATATCGACCAAAATTTATCTATTTTATAAATCCACTCATTACTTTGTGCAAGGCAATTTCTAAGTATTTTTGAGTGATTTTAAATACCATAACGTTTTTCAAATACAAAGTCAATGTTAATAATCAAATAATAAAATTTCACCCTTTATTATATCATGGTCATTAGAAATAATCACTCTATTAGGAAAAGTAGTGACTAATTTTCGATAATTTATTTTGTGTTTATATGAAAAATTCTGAATATAACAGATGTTTGCCTTATTATTGTGTATACTTTTATACGCGTGTTTGTCGTCTAAATAAAAAATTTGACCGAAATATTCGAAGCATAGATATAAGTAATTTAGAGTAAATAAAAGTTTATTATCGATTAAATTATAATTTATATATAATTGATTTGTTATCACTCTATAACTCAGTAATGATTAAGACTACAAATACTCTATTTTAAAAAAGAGGACTTTTACTTAAAAATATCAAAAAGTGCTTATTTTTGTTTGTTTTGCATTTTTTTTTCTTTAATTCAATTATTGGATATTTAAAAAAAAAAATTTCGGTTAAGGAATTGCATCGAAAATCGAGTTTAAAATGTGAGTATTTTAAGCTATTTTATACAGAGTTTAAGCGTTTAAAACACCACTTTTTCTAACTTTTAAATACTAAACTAAAACATTAAAAAGCATTGACTGTTCGGCACAAACTATTTTTTTCAGGTCTTTTCTCGAGCCGACAAATTTTTCTTTTGCTACGGAGGAGAGACATTGAAATGCACTCAAACAACCATTACTTGAATAGTTAAGTTTATCCCCTTTGGATATCTTTTGAGAGTTTCATTTCGTGCTTTTTTGTTACCAAATCTTTAAATAATTAAAACGATTAAAATTGAATTTATTAAAAACTTAATCACAAGTTATCCGTAGTTTTCCAGACAGGAGTGAGAGGGAGAGAGTGGAGAGAGAGAGAGAGAGAGAGAGAGAGAGAGAGAGAGAGAGAGAGAGAGAGAGAGAGAGAGTCAAGAAGAGTAAACGCTAGAGTTAAGTGATTGTTAACAAATCTTATCATTTAAGCCAATAAGCGTTTAATCAAATGATTTTTAAAAAATAAAATTTGATTTTTCTATTTTTGGTTACAGTTTTCAGTCAATTAATTTTAAATTCGATCAAAACTATACAAAAGTTAATCGAAAGTTATTTCAAATCTTATTTTTAAATTCATTTGAAAATTGTTATAAAATAATTCCAAAACGAATCCAATTTATTCTTAAACTCTATTCCGAGACTTTATTTTTTAATTTCAAATAAAATTAATCTATTTTTTCAGCGAATCATTTATTCGCGAAATGCTATTCATTTAAGAAACACTTTTATTTATCATCTTTTAAAAGATTTTAAAAAATAATTCAGGGTGAAATAGGAGTGAATCTTGCAAAAAATTGAAGATCAAATCGAATCTTTTTATGGTTTTAATGCTAAGTAATGGGACAGTTGTGATATCGCACTTAAATGGATCGCTTTATCGTCCAAATAAAATAGTGACACAAAATTTTAAGAATTCTATAATTTAAAGGAAAGGTTATCCCCAGACAGACACCAATTTTCAATTAAAAAAGCCTTAGAAATCCTTTTTTTATATAAACTAATTTTTTGTTCGTGTCTTTGGGTGACTTTCCATTTGTCCTTTTCTTTATATTTTCTTTTGAGTAATTAATTAATTTGAAAGTCTTCGACAAAATAGAAATCATTGAGTTTTCAATTATTTTGAAAAATATGAAAAATATTAGAATTGAGGGTTCATTTAAAGTTCTTTAAACTTTATTATTATTATCGTTAACCTCGAGATGAGTCGGACCGACACTCACTTTCAATTCTGTAGTTATTTGACTAAAATTAATGAAATAAAGTTTTGGATTTCAAATTTTTGTTATTCTCAATGGATTGGGAATTGTTGTTATCTAATCTCTTTTATGAGCTCTCATTTGCATCAAAACTTTTACATTAATTTTGAATTCATTACTGACTTATCATTCATTCAAAAGCAAAAGCGTAAAATCAGAGAATAAAATTGGAGATAAGACTACCATTGACTTCAAGTTCTCAAATTCATGAATAATTGCTTTGGGGGTCCTCTCAAACAGAGTTTATCAAACTTTCCGGTGTCTGAAAGTGTCTGAAATTTTGACAAAATATTCTTTAGAGGTCGCTATAAGACTATAAAACAGTCCATCAAAAGACAGAGAATATTCACTCAAATTATTATAAAATTAAATTCAAATAAACTGAAGGAAAATTACATTTACTTCCTATGAGAATGCGGTAAAAGTTTGACTTAGTTATATAACCTTGCAACCTTACATAAATTTTCCAAATTTTGTTCCTCATATAAACCTGAATTTTTTTCCATAAAATCAGAGGAAAATCCGAAAACGAATCATAAATAAAATATAAGACATTTATTTCTTTTATAATTTTGTGATCTTTCGGTTTCATAAAAGGATATGTTTTTTGCAGTATTTGAGTCTTTTTCTCAAATAATTGTTTGGAAAGTTTGGCAAAAGTTTCTAATTTTTTGGTGATTTCTATTGTATTAATTTTCTATACCTTTAATTATTTCCGGCAAAAGATATGAGACCTAAGATTATAAAACCGGAGTTTTACAGCATTTTCACAATTTTTGTTACCATTAGTGCCAATAAATTCATTTATTTTCATTATTTAGTAATTAATGAGACTTTAGTTAAAGAAAATGTGTATAATTTAAAACAAATTTATATAATTCTATTGTTTAGTTATATTACAAAAGAATCACTGATTTGTACAAAAATGAGTCCATTCGGTCATATATTTTAGACTTTTAAAGCATTCCTCTAAAACTTTCAAAGTCAAGGGTTTTGATTTGAGCCCTGGTTTTTGCAAACCTCTGATTTTATTTGAAAAGTATGACTGCAAACCATCGAATCTGATTTTCATCAAACGAACGGTTAACGCATTCCTTCTTTTGAGTCGACAGATATCTTACCAACAAAACAACTATAACTTTTGATTAGCATTTCTTGTGTTCTGTTCAGCAAAACCTATGCCCAGGAATTGAAGTAAAGTAACCAGATATATCTACTAAATTTTGTATTAAACCTAGATCAAACTTATTTACTAAAATGTATTGAATTTAAAGATAGTATTAATATTTAAAATTTGATAAAAATTGTGGTCATATTTATTATTTAATAGTTTATTAAAAATTGAAGCAAGGTTGACTTTAGTAGAAGTTGAAAAGTGCTTATTTATTTAGACCTGGTCACTCTAACATGAAGTGACGGCTTTAAGTTTTCCCTAAACGTATGCCTCTAATATCATGTTATGCACAACTGATTCCAGGGTTAGTACAAACTTAATGCCAAACTATGTCTTACCTACAGTTAGATATTATACACCTGTCTATCAGGAGTGATGACCACTGATGGCCACTCAACCATTAAATTATGGACTTATTTACCTTAAATTTAAGAATCGATAGGTCGAGGACTTTACTTTACTTTACTTTCAAAAAAAGATCTCTTAAACCAAATACCAAAGGATTGAAAGTTTATTTGTTTGCAAATAGTTTTTGTGGTCTCTTCTAATGGTTTGAGTGAATTCAATGAATTGATTAATAATTTTAGAGGTTTTCTATGTGTTTATTACCTTTTTTCTGAAATAATGAATTAAGTGAGGGCTCACTCGACATAAACTAACAAAAATGTGATCAATAAACGAATGTTTTCTTAAAAATAAAGTTTCGATATTTTGTTGGACTCAAACTTGTCTATACCTTCACTCTAACCATTCATTTACATCTTTTGAAGTAAAGTCACGATCGAAATACTTATTTACATAAATACAGACTCAGAATAATAATTTGGACGGATTTCCAATAAATGTGAGGAATCTTTAATCATATTTCAATCTTTTGATTCTCTCGGATCGCAATTATTTAAATATTTTAAGTAAAAAAAATGAAAAATAAAAACAAAGATTATTGACTCTTATTTGACCACAAATTCAGGAAACAACTGAACAAAACCGAAAACGTTATCCAATATTTTGTTTTTCATAATTAAAACATAAATATCTCGAATCTTATCTAATAAGTGGTTTTCTATTTATGTTTTAATAGTTAAGTCGTGAACTTAATTATAACTAATATTCTGGAGAAACAGCAGTTGTTTAGTAACTATTCTTCAAAACTTAAATCAGAAGAAGTGGTTTATATCTAATAAACTCATTAAAAGGAAAACTTAGAGTTGTCTCAACTGATCACTTTGTTTGTGAACTTTTCGGAGTCCAACCAAAGAGCGTTTCATTTGTTTTTTGCTTTTCGCTCAAAAAAAATCTGATGGATGTGTTTGGAAAAAGAGGGATCGCTATAATTTTGAGCCTCACTTTCAGACCCTATAAAGAAGTTTTTCAGTCCAATGCTTTCAAATGCCTTCAATTAAAGAATTTAATATATTTTAAAAACAGTTCTTCTGAGCGATAAAATTATGAATATTTTTATTTCTTTCAAAAACTGATGACTTGGAGTCAAATTTTTCGAGTGATTTAAATGGTTTCAAATGAAAAACTTTCTTTGATTAACATATTTAACGCTTTTTGATTGAATTAAAATAACAACTCAATAGACTTTTCCAGAGCTGTGATAAGTGCCAAAAAATACTTGTCATAAGACAATGATTGCCACCGAATAAACCTATTCTCTATCGCATTCTTTATCTTATAAAATGTAATCTTAGTTATCATTGATTGATCAAAACATGAAAAATGATTACATCTCTCTTTGTAAGCGACAAACCATTGTTTAGTCGAAGAACTGGTTTTGAGTGAAGTTTAAATTAATTGTTTTGAACTTCATCTTTGAGTTACGATAATTGCTTTGTTTAAAGTAATGAACAATAAATTTATGATTACATTAAAAGATGTGGAAAATAATGGAAAAAGAATTCCAATGAAATGGAAGAGTGAATGAATGCGGAAGTTTTATCCCTTTCCAAAACAGACCCGAATATTAAGTGATTTTCAAATTAAAGGCTGTCAGAGGGTGTAGTAAATCTTTGACCATGATCTTTCTTGTAAACATTGTGTGCTTTCATTGCCAAGAGCACTTTTTCCAAAAAAAGAATTCAAAATTATCGAATTATATTAAGTAAACAAAGAAATACTATTAAGACTATAATAGTTTGTTAACATTACATCTCACAGGAGTTCAAAGAATTTGTCGGAAAAATTTGATTCAAATAAATAAAAACAATTATATTAATAGTTATTATTACTTGAGTTTAATATTAATAACAATAAATATAATAGATATAATGAATCGCATTATTATAATATTTATCACTATTTTTATTATTTTTAAAATAAACAAAATTCCTGTATTTCCAGTCATATATAACTTATCGGATATATATGAATGCATTTGTAGTAAAATTCCTAAATATTTATGTTTATGCATAGGATATGTCCGCTCCCCTTAATGTTAATCCAGTAGTCAATCAAAGTTTAAGATAATATCACGAATTATAATACAATCATTCGTTTCCTTAATTATGAGTTCGCGAGTGAATCAAAAAACTTTCATTTGTTGGGTGAGTGACCGACCACTACCACTACCACTACCACTACCACTAAATGCCTAATTTGAAGACTAGTGTTTAGTGTTATCCAACATTAGG
This sequence comes from Galumna obvia, assembly GCA_034695785.1. NCBI lineage: Eukaryota > Metazoa > Arthropoda > Arachnida > Sarcoptiformes > Galumnidae > Galumna > Galumna obvia. The sequence goes on from JAQFZM010000716.1 coordinate 6,067, forward strand.
CTAACGCCGGGATATTTTTGCGTGATTTACACAGAATCGACTCGTTCTGCCAAAAGTGAACAGAGACTAACATTTCCTATCCATTACTTTTTTGATCGCTTTCTTACTCGAAGTGCTATTAATCTGAAAAATGTCAGAGAATTCCATTTGAAAGATGGAAAACTCCTTACAGTTTAAACCAGTCTTAAAACAGTCTTAATTTAAGAACAGTGACGGACAGACTCAGGGGTCGAGAGTTCGATGAAAAATCCGATATCTCTTTTCAGTACAAAAATCTTAAATTCAAAGGAAATCAATTTTTAGGAGTTTTTCTTTTGAGTGAAAATTTGTTTTAACGCATTTTAACGTTTTTCCATTTTAAGGGGTAATGTTTTTTTCATAGCACCCCCTTTGAGGAACTGATTGATAAAAAAACAACTTGTTTTGGGGGCACACCTCAATTCAAAGCATATCTTTGTTCACTACAACTGTAACGAAAAGTTCAATTCCTTTTACTTCACTTTTAATGGAAACACAATAAAAACATTAAGCATTTCGTGAAATCATTTCATTCAAAACCAATAATTTTATTCTCAAAACAAATGATTTTTCTTCGAACCAATCCTTTGGTCGTAAAGTAAAGTCAATAACATTTTAATTGAAATTTTAATTCAATAAAAACTATAATAACAACTTATAAGACTTTATTGTTTTTAAGTCACTATAAAAACAATAAATAATATTATATTATAATAATATTATTAATATATAAATAATTTTTAAATAATTTTTAAATAATTTATTAAAACAACTTTTTGTTAAAAATTTTATTTTTGTTTTGGAAATGAATATTGTATTGAATCTGATTTCGTTAATTCTGACCATAAGATAGACTAACATTTCAATCTATTGTAAATTTGAATTGTTCATGCTAAGTTGAGCAGTCCGTCTCCTTTGTTATGAATGGCGTGCATTTCACTGCATTTCTTAAAGAATGAGAAGTTTTTTTTAGATTCACATAATTATCGAGGCGTCAAGTTTTACATCAATTTGAATGAAGTTATTGCCTTTAATATAATGGAACTAAAGTTTATGCTAGTTTATATTGTCTCACATTAAAAACATATTTCAAATAAGTCTCAGATAAGTTTCGATGTGAACCCAAAGCCATTGGTTTCAATGATTGATAAATTTATTCTGAAATTCCTTCGTTTCCTTCAGCGATGCGTTTCTGCCAATTCGTTATTTCCTTATTTTTCATCGACTCTTAACTCTTGAGAATCCATTCCTTAATAAACTGAGTCTCAGTTACTAAAAGTTGAGAATTTGATTTTTGTATCCGCAGTGTAACCACTTTTAAACCAAAAATTAGAAAAACTCTTAAATATTTTATTGATTTTTATTAAAACATTTTTTGTTATTAATGCAACACTTCTTTGAATTATTTAAAAATTTCAATATTTTCTTAACTTTTAGTTTAAAAAATTAATTAAAGAATTTTATGAAAATCACTGAAAGTTAAAAATAATTTAATGAATTTTAATGAGTTGAAACCTTTTATAAATTATCAATTAACTTTATTATAAATTATCCAGATAATTCTTTTCTTATTTAAAGTTTTGCCTTCCTTTCAATCTTATATTTTTATTAATAATAAAACGAATGTTTGTAGAAAAATTAAAAGAAGGAATGGGACACAACCTCTAAGGCTTTGCTTCTGTTTTCATCACGAATTGCAAAGAATTTAATATTAATATTATAGTGAACTCGAGGCCATATTATTACTGCTCTCGAAAAACAAAAAAAAATGTTTTTCCTCTGAAAAATGATTTGTTTTTAAACTTCACATTAAATTCAGTGTTCAAACAAAAGATTAATCAAAATTAAAAAATAATTTTATCGAATATACAGTTAAACCTCTATCTATGAAAACGGGTTCGAATGACAAATGACTTTCAGATACAGACGTTTTTTAGACACAGAATAAGATTGAGGGAAGGGATCGGTTCTCTCTTCACATATACAGCCTTTCACATATGTAGGGGTTAATTCAGATAAAAAATATTGAAAATCAAAGGTTTTTCTGTATATCAAATAAAAACATCTCTTTTAAGGATTTGAAAATATTATGTGAATAATATATTCCTAATAAACAATTGGAATAAACTTTTTTTTCAGTTTATATTATTTTTTGAGTAATGATGAGAGTAATCACTAATCATTTTTCAAATACAAATTCTTGCCATTAATGTCCATTTGACTCCAGGAAATTCTTTGACAATACCGGTTTGTTTAACTTATGGACACTTTTTTACTATTGTTTATATAGGATTGGTTTTGAAAATTGATTATTGACCTCATCGGTGACTTCACTCTATGGGGTTGACCTCATTGGCAACAATTTGTATTTCAATTTTAAATATAAAAGTCGTTAATCCATAGTCACTATATATAAGTATTTTTTGAAAATAAGATTTCAGTGAACTTCAGAAAAAATAATATTCAGAAAATATTTAAATTATTTATAATCGGATTTATGTCTTCCTTTTTAAGATCTGTTTTAAAATAACATTAATTAGATGTCAATCATAGTGTAGATTAAAAAATGGTCTTAAAATGATCTTGCTCATAAAATGTTGAAACCAGATTTTGTATCTCAAAAATAGTTTTATCAATAAGACATCAAAACTCGCATCAGTAATCTCATTAAAGAAGGAATTTTAATCAAGCACAATTTAACTCTTACCTTTCCCTCTGGTTCTTAACCCCCACTCATTTGAAAGTACAGTATTAGAGATCCTTAAATAAAAACTTGTAAATTGTAACGCAAATGATCTGCAAAATAGGCTGTAATTGTGTCGGCGATAAACTCCTACTCCTTTTAGAACTACTTTTTTGTTAAAAGTTTTTGCATAAATCGGATAAAAATAGTTTTAAAAAAGTGTTAATTTCGTTATCATTTGAAATGAGAAAAATATCGATGACTTGAAAAGTCATCAGTTGGCCATCCATTCAGGGCTTTGACTTTGAAAATGTGATCAACTCGTGTTTGAAAGTCTGTAAAAGTTTGCAAAAAATATGATCGATAATAAACATATAAACATATAAAAGTAATCAACGAATTTAAAGCTATAAATCGGTAGGTTTTTATTGAATACTTTGTTTGTAAAAGAAGTCATAAGAACTGATCGATTATTTGTTTATTTAGGTTTTGATAAAATATATTTATTTAATAAATTTCATCGAAATTTGTATTCAGTTGTCGCGAAGTAATGGTTTTTGCCTTAATTTTGTATTAAACACTTTTTCGATTCATTTAAACTAATTATCATAAGCTGTGCATATGTGGGGCCAACCGCTGCTTATTTTCAAATTGAGTCAATTTTTTATATAAATATTCAAAAGAAACGGTTAATCAAAAGCAGGAAAGAGTGTGTTTCGGAGAAAAGCAAGAAAAGTGAGTCACGCCTTATGGCTATCTCTGAGTTCAGGTTCTGTTTCGGTAACAGAATGTAGGCGTCGACAAAAGCTCTTACTCTGAATATAGCTTTGGCTTCAGAGCTCAGTCTTCGCATTAAGATTTGTAGACCTGAAATGCTATCTTTGAAAGATTGACCCGACTTCAGATCTGACGGCTCACAACATTTTTTAAGAACTTAAGAGTGACTTCAAATCTGTTAAAATTCTACAGAACTCAAGACATGAACTAAAGAGAAGAAGTGAAGAGAAGACAAGAAATAGAAGATAAGAACAGAAGAGAAGCAAAGAAATAGTTTTTCGATTGTTTTCAAACTAATTCTTTTTGAGTGAAATTTTTATGACCTGTGCTTTGATTTCGTGTTTGCTTTAAATGTAAAAGTTATTTGTTCTGTCCTTCAGTACAAATAAGTGGTAATAAATGTCTTATAATTGATAACTAATGACTGATGAGATGCGATGGTTTAGGAGATGGTTTCGGTCTGTGGTTGTGTTAGTCCTAACAATTCCTGTGATTTTGTTCGCTTTGCTTACAATAATTGGCAATAATTTAAGAGACAATTTCTTTGACGATAAAAACTTTTATGACTCGAAACAGAAATTTGTTGAAAACGATTTTAGAGAGAAAGCATTCGTTCCGTTGTTTCATCTGAAACGCAACTCAACGGGTCTTCCAATTAGTGAATGGTATTCTTCAGTTGATTCAAACCAATTGCTTGATATAAATGACTTCGATTTCGTGCAAAACTCTTCTCATTTATGTGATAAAAGTGCGCCTTTTTTGGTAACTTTAGTTCACTCTTCGCCCAAAAACTTCCTTAAAAGAGATATTATTCGAAAGACTTGGGGTTCAGTGAAAACAGTGAACGGCTATCGTGTTATAACTGCTTTCATATTAGGTTTGGTCAACGATTCCACTGTTGACAGACTCTTACAGAAAGAATATGTAACGCATAAAGACTTAGTTTTTGCCAAATTTGTTGACTCTTATCAGAACCTGACGTACAAACATTTAACGAGTTATAAATGGGTTTTACGTTTTTGTAATACAACCAAATTTATTATGAAAGCAGACGACGACTCTTTTATTGATATTTTCCGCGCTGTGAAAGTTCTCAGAGAAACTTTTTTTACCTCAAATGAGAATCAGAGCCCCAGAAATATAATTGTTTGTTCGCTCTTTCCTGAAGGAACTCCTCCTAAACGAGAGGGCAAATGGAGTCTCTCATTAGAAGAGTATCCGTATCGAACTTTTCCATCGTATTGTTCGGGAGTCGCATATTTTCTTACTCTTGACATCGCATTTGATATCCTGGAGGGCGCACACAAAGTAAAACCCGTACTCTCTATAGACGACGTATTCTTAACGGGAATCGTTGCCTCTTATCTCAATATTTTTCATTTTCCTCTTAACTTAAAGTATGTCTACGACGACAAAAAACTCAGAGAATGGCTGAATGACCCGACTTCGAGATCCAACTCTTATTTGATTGCAGATATCGGAGAAGTAAACGATTGGCAGAGCCTTATGTTAAGGCTTTGGTCTAAGACTTTAAGGACTTTAAATTAATGAATTCTGTATTAAAAGTTCATTATATTAAGTCTTCGTTCAGCCTTTCGTTTGTGTACTTAATTATGTTTCGGATGAGTTTTTAAAATAATTAACTCATTTCGAAACGTTTAAAATCTAATCTAAAGTTTAGATTAAAATCTATTCAAAAACGAATTTAATATTTATTTTGAGCTCTAATTTGTGCTAAACATTTGTGATAAACATTTATATTATATATTTTTTTAGAGATATTTATAAGAATATCATTGAATAAACTTGCATCTTTTCAATGGGTACTATTTAAATATTGAAATTTTAACTAGTCAAGTTGATCAATGATTTTCTTGCAAATGTCTCAACAAATATATGTTTAATTTTGTATAAATTTATTAATTATTATAATATTTGTATAATAAATAAAAATTTAGTTTTAATGAAATGAAATGAAAAGTAATAAAGTTTTAGTAAATAATAATTATTTAAAATATTTCACATTTTTTGAAGAAGAAAAAATCAAAAATTCATTTCAGTTCAATGAATTGAGTGATAAAATTTGTTAATATCTATCTTTAAAAACACTCATTTCGAAGCAAAAAAAGATCACAACATTAATACCTTTTATAAAATTCTAGATATTATTTATTAATATTATTGAAAAAATAAAAAATAAAAACAATGATTTGACCGATAAGTCAAATATAAATCAAATAATAAATTATTGAAATATTAAAGTAATAGTTGTTTAAAAGTATAATATATTTGATAAACTTTTTTAATGTTCAATAAAATGATGAATAATTGTGAGTCGAGTTTGTGATCGAAACAAGTTTTGGTTTCACTAAATCAGTGGATAAAAGTTCATCTATAAATCATTTTGCGATTTGGGGGGCGTTTGACACTAAATGTCACGTAATTTGTGAGTAATTGTCCGATGGGTGTGTTTTGACAATAATGTGAACAAAATTTAATGAAAAATCAACTCTTCGTTTGTCTTAATTAACGATTTGTTAATCAATTTTAGACTAATTTTGTTTAAAAATATTATATATTTGTTATTAAATTGAATTTTATTAAAACATTTTTTAAATATTTGTCCAAAAAATTGGTTTTATATAGAGTTTTGACTCAAAGCCGAAAAATAGGGAAAAAAGCAATTATTTATTGAATAAAATTATTAAAATTAATGTAAAAAATGCTGACTCTTCACGACAGCCACGACGGCAGCCAAGACTCAATTCATGACTCAAGACATGATTCCAGACAAGAGACAAGAGACTCCTCTCACAACAACTCAAAACAATCCACTCATTCAGACCTCAATAATAAGGTATTCATAAAATTAATCGGAAATGAGTTGTAATCCATTGGAATATTAGTCGCGATCCGATACAATAGATTTGGCCGAAGAATCACTTATTGTCGATATTTCAGATGCGTTGAGTGAAAGGGAAAGAGTCAAGTTTACGGTCCACACAAAAGTATTATCATTAAGAAAAGACACTTCTCTTCGTAAAGATTGTCTAAATTGTTTCTCTAAATTCTTTATTAAAGACAAGTTTACCCGAATTCAAAGCACAAGACTTTTCTGTTGTTCGACAACACGAAGAGTTCATTTGGTTGCACACATGTCTCGTTGATAATGAAGAATACGCCGGTTTTATCGTAAGTGGTTTTCCGGTTCATAAACTCTAAAATAGTTTTGACAAACAGATACCTCCGGCGCCGCCGCGACCAGACTTTGACGCCTCCCGAGAAAAATTGCAAAAATTGGGTGACGGCGAGGGAACGATGACTAAAGAAGAGTTCTCTAAAATGAAACAGGAATTGGAGGCCGAATATTTGGCCACTTTTAAAAAGACTGTTGCGATGCACGAAGTCTTTCTCCAAAGACTTGCAATTCATCCAAAGTTCAAAAACGATCAAAATTTTCGTATATTTTTGGAATACGAAAACGATGTAACAAATTATGGCTAAAAAATTATTTTTATAATTATATGAAATTCATTTATAGTTAAGTGTTAGGGGAAAGAATAAAAAGGAACGACTCGTTAGCCTCTTCTCAAACATAAGGTCTTCGGCAGACGATATGGTTTTGAATTCAACAATGAAAGACGTGGATGAGTTCTTTGAAAGGGAACGACTTTTTCTTAACGAATATTACTCTAATATAAAAGAGGCCACTTATAAGTCAGACGCCATGACTCGCGCTCATAAAAGTCAGAACTAATTTTACTCATTCTTCTAATAATTGATATTTTGCAGACGTCTCCGATTCCTATATTAAGACTTCCTCGGGACTGATCCAATTGGCTACAGTAGACCAGACAACTCTGGAGGCCTTCTATAGCAAAGTCTCCGATTGCTTAGAAAAGGCCCGAAAAACTGAGGGACGAATAGCTTCCGATGAAGACTTAAAACTCTCTGATTTACTTCGATATTATATGCGCGACACTTCCGCTGCAAAAGTATTTATTTTTTAAAAAGATCTTGGCTAAATATATGTCTATTTTGAAGGAACTCCTATATCGACGTCTCAGATGTTTAGCCAACTATGAAACGGCTAATCGAAACCTTGAGAGGGCCCGTTCTCGCAATAAAGATGTGGCTAATGCCGAGTCAGCACAAGTAGAGGCCTGTGAAAAGTTTGAAAACATTTCCAAACTCGCAAAACAAGGTTTTCTCATTCGATCACTAAATTTATTTTGTATTCATTTAATTTGGTTTTATATTACATCAGAATTAACTGATTTCAAGACCCGACGCGTTGGAGCTTTTCGTAAGAATTTGGTGGAATTGGCAGAACTTGAGCTCAAACATTCCAAAGTGAGTCATATTTTTGAAGAATTAAATTTAATTTGTTTTTTACTTAAGGCTGAGATTCAACTTTTGAGAAGTTGTTTGGCTTCACTTAAAGAAGAAATGGATGAATAACTTATTAATTAATTAAAAGATAGTCTTTTGTCAATTGTTTGTCAACTTTTGGGGACTCATATTGCGGACCAACACTTTTTAATTATTGGACTTAATTTCCCGAATGTCGACAAATGATGGCAATAAGGAATCGTTTGATTTTCTTCTGATTTCTATTCAAATTGGAATCACTCGAACTTTAAATTATTTATAAAGTGATTAATCAAACAAATAGTTATTCAAATAATTTATATAATTTGTTATGAATTCGGTTATTCTTATAATTATAAAAAGACTCAAAATTATTGTAAAAGTTTTAAATAAGTGTTTTTTCATTTAATCCAAGAATTGATTCAAAACAAAACAAATTTTTGTGATATTTTTTGAGAACAAATGAGAGCTAAAAGTAAGTAAACAAAAACTAATCGATAATTAAAAGTATCGGAAGAAACAAATATGAAGTTCTCAAGAGTTAAGCCTTAATTCAATATTTATTTATATTTAGAAAAAGTAAAGGAAAACGTTTTGAATGAAATTTGATTGAAATCATAGATTCAAATATAGAATATTTTTTAACTTTTTTGAAGTAAATAAAAGTTTTAAAAATATTCTAAAAATATATAAACGAAACAAAATTTTGATGAAATAATTTTTGTGTAAAATTGAAATTTTTATGAAAAAAGTTATAAAAGGTTTTGATTGACATTAAATGTATTTAATGTATAAAAGGGTTCGACTGTATATCGATATGGAAGCGATCGATGGTTTGTTTATATACTGTTTGAGTGCAGAACTCTTTTGACAAATGCGTTGAAAATCTGTTTAGTTTTTTGTTTGAATGCAATTAAAATCTGTTTTTAAATTTTAATGAAAATAATTTCAATGAAAATAAAAGTATTGAAAATATGAATGTTTTGATTATTTCGTATAAATCAGAGTTTAAATGCAAATAAACGCCCCTTTCGTTAGGATTTATACGTATTTATTATTGTTTTATAAAATCTATGTTTTTATAAATTTGATTATCGGAACAAATCAATAGATTATCACTTAATTCATATCAAGTGATAAAATGTCACAAACGGAGGACAACACTTCAGATGACTTATTAACCAAATATCAACGATTGGCCACAAAATACTCAAAGGTTTGAAGATTTTGTTTAAATTTTAGACCGAATTTAATCTTTGGTTCTTCAGATGAGAGTTCAGTTCACTGTTTTGAAGACCGCTTTTACTGAAGAACAGACAAAATCTAATGCAATGAAAGATAGTATTAAAGAAAGGGATCAAACAATTCGTAAATTACAACAAGAGATGGAAAGTCTTGACTTTCGGAATCAACAGTTGACCAAAAGAGTGGCAGTTCTTCAGGAAGAGTTGACTCTTATTCAAAATAACTCAAAAAAGTCTTTAAAGGGAAAACAATCGACTCATTCAACGCCACAACACAATCATAATCCAAATAACGGGACCCCAAACGGAGATTTAGACACAACTGTCTTCGATGTGATAAATACTGAACTCCAGAATAAGATTACGGAAAACGAAAGACTTCACATTCAGTTAAACTCTATTGAAATGGATTATATCCACAAAATTTCTGAAATTCAGCGACAATTGGATGAAAGTAAAAGTGAGAACCAATTAAAACATAAATCTATTATTGAATCTCTGGAATCAAAAAATCAAATAATCGATTCTTTGACCGAAGAAAAGGATAGCTTTGAAACGAAATTAAAGTCAAGTTTTAAAGAATTGGAAGATTTAAAACTTTCGGTTCAAAATATGTGAGTTATTTAACAAAAGTGACAAAACATTTAACTAAAATATCGATATTTTATTTCAGAGAAATGGAAAACAAATGTTTTAAAAACAATATCCAATCATTAGATGAATCGGTAGAAAACTTAAGTGAAATGCGAGACAATCTCATTAAACAGGTCTTACTTTTCTTTAAATGTATTTATTTTTTTAATTTTGATAACTGTTTAATAATAGCTATCGATTTGTGAATCAAAACTATCGGTTGCAGAACAGGCAAAAGAGCACTGGATGTTGGAATCGCAGCTCATTCAGGTTAAACTCGACAGAGAAATTAAAAGAGTTCAGGAAATCGAAGTCAGAGCACAAACAAATGAAGGGATAACACAACAAACACAGACTTCAACTCATACATCAAATTCGACGCCTTCTGGAAGTCAACGAAGTATTGAAATGAGTTGTAATGATTTCGCCGGTTCTTCCCTTCAGTCGCCCTCAGTTTCTGAGGACAAACTTAGTCTTAACAGTAATATTGGCGCTGAAGAAGAGATACCTCAAGTGACAGCTTATTTACGGAACAGAATATCACAACTGGTCGATAATTTGCACATTTCTGACAGTAAAGCGGTTGCCTTTCACACTGAATGCGTTTCTTTACAGCAAAGACTTATTATCTCTGAAAAGCAGAGAAAACAGTGCGAAGACGTTATCGATAACTTGAATATAAAGATTTTAGACTTAAAGGAAGAGTTGGCGACAAATGTTTCTAATTATGAAAATCAATTGAGTCTAATGTCAGAACATTTGGCGAATATGAACGACAAATTGACTCAACAAAAGGATGAAATCGATTCACTCAAACACAACAATTCTATTAAAGTAAAATCAATTGATTAACAATTTATTCAATTTTAATGTGTTTTTCATTATTTTAGGGCAAAAAACCGACAAAAAACAAATAAATGGTTAATCATTCCATTGAGTATTCATTTAATAGATTTGATTACTCTTTGATTTCTATTGTTATCCAAAATTATTTATAAATTTTACATTAAAGTTGATTTTTAAAGTAATCCTTTGCTGTTATTTCTTCACATCAGTTGATATCTGTTGGAAGTCATCGTTTTGGTCACAAATGTCGAGAAAATGTAAAAGAGAGTCGTCTTCGAAAGTTGAAAAATAATATTCGGGAAAATCATATTGACTTTTATCTGGCATTTGCTTCGAGTGTTCAGAAAAGTCCAAATGAACTAAAAGGTCATCACAATTAGCAGAAGTCTGTCCACATTTATGGCATTTCTTTTGATGAATACAACGACGGATATAATTAATAGCTTTAATGCGTAAATAAAATTCTAGACTAAGAATATGTGTATTGAAATCAAAGCCATGGATTCTTTGCAAATGAATCTTTAAATCATTGATTTCTTTGCAGATTTTGGGACAGAAGAGACAAATGCATTGTTGGTCAGATGTTTCCTCTGACCAATCATTCCATTCTTCGTCACAATTATTTTCTAAATCGTTGTCGACCTCGAGTTTAAGTTCTCTCCAATTCTTATCTGAAGAGTAATTAATGAGATAATATTTGTCGTATTCTTTATTATTTGGATGAAGAGTTTTGTGTCCTTTTTTTCTCATATGTTCTTTGAGAATATCCCACGACTTAAATGTTTTTTCACAATAAAGACATTCCAAATGATTCAGTTTTTCTTCTATAAGATCCAGAAATTGCATACAATTGACGATATTATCGGGATTTCCGACATTAAAGTTGTGGTCATTCGCCAAATGTTTGAAGAGAAGACTACGATTCCCTTCGAAGACTTTACGACAGAAAATACAATTCCTCTTAAAGTTTGTGTCATTTCTCTCGAACTCCAATTGTTTTAATAATGACTTTAGATTCGAGTCCTTAATCTGTTGTCGCAGTCGATAGTCTTCGGGAAAATTCTCTTCATTTCCTCCAATCATATAATAGTTTTGTGTTTCTGCCATATCTTTGGGACCACTTTATTAAAATCAAAGATAAGAAACAAATTAAAGATTTAGAAATACCGACCAATTCGTAGAAATGACAGCACAGAATGAGGTCCAATCCTTAGAGTGAGACAACTTCTCTTTGTAGTGATCACAATATCTCTTCAAATCAGAGATGGTTTCGATGTCGGCTATCATTAAGTTGTGTCCACTCAACAAATGTTTTTGTAAACAAATGGCAATCATTTGGTTCTTCTCTTCTTTAGTTACTATAAAATCACAGACAAAACATTGAATATTCTCTTCTTCTTCGGACTTATTATCGCTTTCATTGACTGAATTCTTGAGATAAAGACTACAAATTTGTTGATTTGTCGACATTTAATCAAATATATATTAATTAATCCTTCATTTTATAAAATATATGATTAAATAATTAAGTGATTCATATTTAAGTGAAATAAGTGACCACTAATTGACTATTAATAGCCCATTAATAGACAATTAATAGACCTAGATGGTTTATGTTTATGGTCACACAAAAGTAATATTTAAAATGCTTTAACAAATGAATGGTTAAAAGCAAAAAAAAAAGACTAACGCTTTAAATTTTATAGGTATTAAAAGACACCAAAACAAACACTCATTTATATTATTATATGTCGAAGATTTGTAATCTTTTACTATAAGTTAATTTAAAGCGTTAGTCTCTTTTCTGCTTTAAACCATTCAAATGTTGACATTAAAATTGCCGAATGGATGCGATGACAGTCTTATTGATGATTATAATAGAAAGCAATTGAAAACAAGAATAGAGAGTAATTATAGAAAATACTTTATACAACAGATGTAAGCAAACCTTTCGTCGGTCTCTATTCCTGTTTTATATTATTTTTTTATTATGAATTTCAATAACTTTCTCTTAAGATTTTTTATGTAAAACTTTTTGAAATAACAAAATGTAAACATTATTTGGTTTGAATACAAAAACTATTATTATTATAATAATTAAATTTATTGCTATTATTGCTATGAATTTAAATTAATTAAAAATATTTACTAATAATTGACTATAATTACAATAATTAAATATATTGTGAACTAAAAAGTCTTTTATTTGATTGAAATTAGTTTCAATTTTAAGTGAAAACTCGAAATCATTGATTAAATAATGAATTCATTCAAAGAATTAATCACTGAATTAAACAATTGTGAGACAACAACACAATTACCAGAAATTGTTAAACAATTAAATAAATGTATTCTTCAAAGACTTTCAGACAACTATTCAGACGACACTCTTTTATTGGAAGCGTTTGAAGCGATGACTAAAAAATCGATTCCATCAGAAGTGGTCAACAAAACTAATTGTAATTCAAAATCAATTTCTTTAATAATCTTCGATAATATGAGACAACTTTTGATTAAAATTCAGTCACAAAAGTTATCATTAAATAAACAAATAATAACTGAACTTTTGTTTGTTATAATCGGATCCACGACTGAAGACAAATCAAAATTAATTGAATTAATCGTTAAAATAAGTGATTCTGAAAATATTGAACGACTTTTAAACGACAAATACAATGATTTTATAATTAAATCAATTTTAAGTAAATTAAAGACCAATTGTTTGAAAAACGATGACTTCGATGAAAGAAATACATTTATCTTTCATTGGATTGTCTCTCATTTGAGTTTATCTTCATTTGAGAGAAGTATTTACGACATTTTGCCGCTCTCTTTAAGATTAATTGACGACATTTCAATCAAAACCAAAATCAAAGCCATTCAAACTCTTCATATAATTATCAGAAATTGTTGGCCACAACTTCTTAGTAACGGTTCAGATCTTTTAGTTTATGAAAGACTTAATAATCTATTATTTAATAAAGAAAATGAAATCTTGGAAGTGGTCTTCGAATGTCTTTTCGATGTCTTAAAATTAGACTTTTCTGATAAAAAGATATCTAATAATCAATTGATTGCATTCGACAGAAACGACCAAATATTTTGTCGATTACTAAACAATATTCGCATTTCTTCTAATAATAATTATCGTATAATTCATTTAAAATTCATCGATAAGATTGTCATCGCATTGAACTCGAGTTCAATAAAACACTGTAAGTCTTATATAAGTGTTTTATCCGATCTTTTGGATGAAGTCGTTTCTCAAAAGAATCTAAATTTGATTGAAGTGACCATTAATTCACTGAACATTTATTTATCAATTGTTAAGATTGTTGTCAAAGAGTTTTGTGACAAATGTTTATTATCTCTTTTGAAACTTTCCTTAAATCTGAACGAAAGTGATTTAAATATGGATTCAAAAAAGAAATTAATCAAAAAAATTTGTGAATCGATTATAATATTAAGAAATTCAAATCAAAATCACTTCAAATTATTATCTGAAGGACTCATTCAAAGTAAATATAAACAGGAATTGAATGAAACGATTTTCAATTGTTTAGTCTTTGATATTTCATAAAAGTTTAGAAGAAATGACTAAAATTAAGTTTTTTTAAAAAAAGATTTATTAAAATATTTGTGTTTCTAATAACTTAGTAATTATTTTCAGACAATTGTAAAACACATGACTTTCACTAAAATTATTAATTATTTCGATTAAGATATGCCTCAAAAGCCTTATTTTGATAAAGTTTTGCCATTTGTTGTGGATTTTCTGAAGCAGTTATTCCACGGCCAACAATAATAAGATCCGCTCCTCGTTTTAAAATAGCTTCTTCAGGAGTTATATACTGTTGACCCAATTGGTCGCCTTCGCTGTTGATTTGAACGCCAGGAGTCATATGAATGAATGATTGGTCCGCAGAAACTCTTGACTGACAAATGAAACCGATCACAAAATCTTTGAAATCCTGACTCCATTTGTATGCCGTTTGGGAAGAGTTGGCATTTAGTTGATTATCTTTAGAACTCATTGACGCCACTAATAAACAGCCCCTCATTTTCTCATTCTATTCAATAGATTTTATAAAAATAATATTTGAATTATTGAGTGAAGACAAACCTCAGGCACTCCAGCTTTGAGTCCTTCAATGACTGCGGGACCGGACACTAAGTGAGCATTTATTATGTGAGCCCACGAACTGGTTTTAAAAACACCGCTCGTATACTGAAGTTTAACAGTATTTCCGATGTCCGCATACTTTCTGTCCTCAAATATAAAAAATTGCATTTCGTCTGCAATCAGTTTTAGTTCTTCAATAAACTGTTGATTAAAATCTAGAATTGTGTCCACATGTAGTTTTAATACTACAATATGTGGTCCAACACTTTTGGCCATTTCCAAGACAGCCGAACAAGTGGTCAAATCAATGGCAACACATAAATTGCTTTTCTTCTCAGCCATTAATGTGAACAAACGTTTATTGAGGACATGATTTGAAAGTTGAGCCCTTTCTTCGAACGACAAAAGTTCAGTCGTTTTATTAGTGATCGACAAAAGTTTGCTTTCATTTAAAATATGATCACTTATTTGGAGCGGATTCTTATTAATCCAATCCATTATATGATTTACGTCCACAGATTTAATGTAATTCTTTGCTACCAATAACTCAATAATAGTGTTTATATCCGTTAAACTTAATTAAAACTTATGTTATTTTAAATGATACCCTTCACTCCCATTTTTATGAACGTCTGTTCTTATGAACTGAGTAGTTTTGTGAACATATACTCCCAAACTCTTTATATATAATTCTATACACAATTAAGACCGTTTTATGAACTAGATAGGTTTTGTGAACATAAATATCTAGACAACTAAGTTCATAAAAATGGGAGTGAAGTGTAATATAATAATAATAATGAAAACCTGTAGACATTTATTCCAAATTCTTTCATATTTTGTATCCCTTTTTGTTGTCTATCAATGAAGACAAAGGCATCGGTTACTACCAAACCAGCCGTTCGTAAAGCCTTTTAAATAAATAATAATTGAATGAAGAATAGTCTACAATAATTTGTATAATTACAAGAGCCGTTTCTAAAATACTGGAACCGCTCGATATTACGTCTTCAATGATAATAACTTTATGGCCGACACTATATTTTCCTTCAATAAGTTGTTTCGTTCCGTAATCTTTGGTTTCCTTTCTTTTAGTAATCATTTCTTTGTCTCTTTCAATACAAATACACTTCAAATCAAATTAAATAAACTTAAAATATAAATCAAATTAAAGGCAATATTACCGAAGCGATAGAGAGGGCAGTATAGGGAACACCACAAATACGATCAAACTCTACACCAGAGCTCTTGATTTTGTTATAAAACAATTCACTCAATTGTTTCTAATTAATTTAATAATTAAATATTAGATATAATTATATTTAAGAAATCTTACCAAAGGTTTCGGGGAATTAACGAGTGGTCGGATATCCAAATAAATGGGTGAAACCTTTTTCGTCTTCAGAACAAAACTCCCAAATTTAATGGCATTTGATTTGTATGCCTCACAAATCAATTCATTGATAATTGTTTCACTCATTTTATTGATTTTTAATTTATTAAAGGGAAGGGAAGTGAAGGGAAAGAGTAAACAAATATATTTAAAAGGATTTAAATTTTAAAGACAAACATTGAATCACGTGTTTTAAGACGTGATCTCTCATACACTGTAAGAGTCACACAATAAGACAGTTTTATTAAGACTCTTTATTAAAATATCGGTGATATTATATCACTTTTATTTATTTAATTATTAATGCTATGAATCATAGCCTATGATATAATAAAACTTATATAAATACTATAAAATTAATTAAAAGTAAACTGATTTAAATCTGAGTGTTTTTTTAGAAATCAAAACTTGAAACCAGAGTTTAATTTTTAAAAATATTTATTGACTTAAAATATAATACATTTATTTTGATGTCTCAATAATTTTCCAAACGATTTAAATAAGTTTATCAATTCTTATCATTAAACTAATCAATACATTAAACTCTAAATAAGTTTCGTTTTTTATAAATTTTTAATAGACTTAACTATTTTTTAGATATCATTTATTTATTTATTTATTTATTTATTACTAATTATTTACTAATCATTTAGTTTCCTGAAATCCAAGTTTAGACTTAATTTTAAATTAACTCATTTAAATATAGAGTTAATTAATTTTAGTTAAAATTTATAAATTATAAGATATTATTTATAAGTTATGAATTAAAATCAATCTTATTATAAGATTCTTATATTAAGTTTTAAATTTAATTGAAGCGATCTTTGCAAGAAAGGGACTTGCGTTTCATATGGTATTAGCACAAAAAGGTATAAAACTTCGACAAGCATAAAGTATATAAAACATTTTATTTAAATTAAATACAGTTTCATTTTGACCTTTTACATTTTAATTGAATTGAATTTCACTTTATTTATAATTTTAAACTAATTCTAAAACTTTTGACAATAGTTTTGACAAAAGTTTTGGCGCAAATAACAGGTTTTGTATTTATTTTATTCATATTTGTTTTAGACCTTTTATGCTAATAAGTTATTAGTAATAACACATGAAATGCAAGTCCCTTTCTTGCAAAGATCGCTTCAATTTGATTTTAAAGTTTAATACTTTGCAACTATTGGTTGAAAAATATTTTTATGAATTAAACCAATTCATAAATTATACAAAATTTCTACAAAAGCAAAACCTAATACAGTCTGGCCTCTCTTCTGGCCACTTTGTTTTTGGTGAAACCTCGATTATGTCAAGTAATTTTGGCCACAGGAACAGCTCAGTCCTATGACTGTACTAATGTTAAATGGCCTCTATTTTGACCAAAACTCTATTTTGGTCAGTAAATTGGCCGATACCGTCAATTGGCCAAAATCGGAGCCTAACTGTAATTTTGTTTTGTAAACATTTGAAACTATGAAATACTATGAAATTCATAGTATGAATGAAATAAAATATATTTTAATTTGAGTTTATTTTATTAAAGTTTAGTTTTAATTTATTTTAAATGAATTCATATAAAAGACAAAAGACAACCGAAAATCCTTCAACAGATTATTTCCAATTCAGTGGTCATATATTTTATCATAAAAGTGTTGAAACCACAGACAGAGTCGCGAACCGATTGTTAGCAAAACTCAATTCACAAACCGATGGAACCGATAATAGGATTGTCGTCGGCTTTGACTGCGAGTGGAAGAGTAGACCCAAACGTATTATTTCTTAATTTCAATCAAATTGTCTTCAAATAATTTACAAACAATTGACTCATATTTACATTAATTTATAAATAATTGTTTGAAAAGTCTTTTGAAGACGTCTTTCATTTGTTTAAAAATATATATTTTTTTATTTTTTAAAAACAGAATCAAAGGTCTGTTTAATACAATTGTGTTACGACTCGAATGAATGTCATTTATTTCACTTATCGGCTCTCAATTATAAGATTCCGACATCACTTTTATCTCTAATATCTCATCCAAATTGTCTTAAAGTGGGTCTTAATATAGAGTCAGATTTTTGGAAACTTCAGAGGGATTACAATCTGTCGACCGATGATATAATCGTCGGTCAAAACAAATCTGTTATCGATTTATCAGTTTTAGCCAACAATTTGTTTGGAATGTCTACCAAATGGAGTCTCAGCCAATTAACCGAATATCTGTTGGGTAAACCCCTTTCCAAAGACTTACGTCTCACCGATTGGTCTGTAGTACCGTTAGGTATCGAACAGCAGAGATATGCGGCCACCGATGCCTTCGTTTCTTTTGAACTATACTTTGAAGTTAAGGCAAAAGCCGTTCCTTTCAATCAAATATAAATTTCATTTCATTTCATTTATTTACTTCAGTTTATATATTAGTTTAAATCATTTTTATATACATTTATAATGAGAATACATTTTATCAGTCATTTTATTAAATTGAAAATTTTATATTAAAGTATTATATTAAAAAAAAGAGTTTTTTCAAAAATTGTTTTATAATTGGGTTAAAAATATAAATACTGTTTTGTCTATTGATTTCGATTTGGAAATAAGAGCTTATTTTCATTACTAGAAAAGTGAATAACCATTTGAAGGCTTTGAATTCGGCGAAACTCTGGAATATAAGTGGCATAAAAGGGTCCGAACATAGAAAAGCCAATCCATTCACAAACGGCTGCTATTGATTTACCCAAACAGTCTCTAACGTAAGCATTGATCCAAACTTTTTTATTAATGAATTCAATGAAAATATAAGCCATAAAACTCGGAATAATTATTAAAACAATTATTAATCGAAAAATTGCAGTACTTTTGGAGTTAGTATTGAATGCAATTATAGACTGAAGTATTATATCAAAAGTACCGAAAAAACAGGTAATATATGTCCCAAAATTATGCGTTCCGTTCATTTCAGACGACCGAAAGTTACCGATAATTATTAGACCCACGACTGTAAACAAACCACAAATATATGAATAATAATTTGTTGAACACATTTGTTGTCTTCCAATTTGGTATTCGATATCAAATATATGATGTCTTATATAAACGATTATCGCCACTAAAATCGCTCCTAAATTGAATAAAATGGTAAATATGGAGGCCTCAGGAGATCGCATTCCAGTATCGCTAATAAAAGGTATGGCATTTTCCAAGTGTTCGAATTTTAGAGTTAAAAGATACCTTGGCAACATTTTATAATAGAATTAACATTACATTAAAATTTATTTTAATAAAGACTTACAACAAAAAAGGACCGAATATTATATGAAGAGAGAGATAGAGAGGAATCAAATATACTTTTGATACCATTTCTTATGAAATATTCCAAATATTCTGAAAAGAATTATATAAATTAAGTAAATTAAGCAAGCATCTAAAGCAATTTTAAAGAAGGATACTGTTAAACACTCTTATTTTGTCCCAGGTGTTCAAATAAATATCATAGTTTTTAAAAGGAGCTAATCATAAGTTCATTTTATGCAAAAAATTCTAAAATATTAGTTATTAATAACTTATTAAATGTAAGGAATTCTATGAAATGACTTTATTTTTAGAGAATATACTTTAGAGAACATACAACTTGTTTCAAAACTAAATAGGACTACTCAACAAACTATAATTTCTAAGCCCCTTGATGAAATTCAATAAAATTTTATACACAGATACATTAACTCCCAGATTGATTAATATAATATTTAATTTTAAAATCATTTTTAAGTTTTAAAAAATATGAAAATTAAGATTTTTCGTATGACATCCTCTTAAGTTTGGTGCCTTCTTGGCACTTTATCTTAATTTTGATTCAAATGTTCTAAGCAACAAAATTGTTCCTACCTTAATACCCTAACAAAAAAATCACAAAACAACTAGTTAATTATCTGATCAGGATTTTTATATGTTCCCTTAATTGTTCATTTTGCTCAAAAATTTGGTATTCGACCATAGGTTTGTCATTTCAAAACCGATTTTAATGATCTTGGTATCAACTTAAAGATATTGAGAAACACTTTAATATTCCGTTTACAGAATTAAAATTTGCAAAACCGTTTAATAGTAACCAGAGAAAATGTTTTTTTTTTGAGACCCCTAATAATTGTGTTCAAAAATCAAAAATAATATTTATCAATCGGGGGGGGGGGGGGGGGTCAAAATAT
>JAQFZM010000717.1:0-26340 GCA_034695785.1 Galumna obvia
CTACGAGAAATGATGGCTATAATTGAGAGGTTAAAGAGGAATTCCGACTACCAATTATTTGATGACCAGGAGTTGTTAAGTGTGTGGGGCGGCACCACTTCTACGACCACTTTGAGTGTAGGGTTGAATTATGACTCCCGACAAATGAGTGAAGAACAGGAAATGACAGTAATTAATAGTAAAGAAAATAATGGAAGGGATGGAATACAATCCATAGATCACAAATGTAAAAATGTGTACTCACTCTCTTTGAATACCATCAAGTTTCTTGTCTTCATTTTTGTGGTAAATTTCATCTCATTTTATATTGTATTTTAGATTCACTTAAAAATAATATCAAAAAATCCAAAAAAATTATTAAAATTTTCTAAAAAGAATTTCGATTTTAAACTGATTTGAATTAACAAAAATAGAACCAAAAATTTAAGTAAATATTTAATGAATTCTGAGAAAAGTTTGCATTGAAACCAATTATTTTCCTTTTGATTAACAATTTTACCTTGATTATACTTATGGTAAAATTTTCAATATTTGAAATATAAAATATTCTAAACAATATTTTTTGCAAAAAATGAATTTATAACTAAGTTTTTAAAACTCCAAATTAATTTTTTAAATCGCTTTTAATGTATTTTATATCAGTTTTAATGAAATAATTGATGGTTTCGGAAATTTTAGTAATTTATAAGCATCCTGTTTATAGTTAGCAAGCACATTCTTTAACAGAATCATATTTGTTATGAAAATTTTCATATACATTGAAATGATATAAATATTATATTTGTTTCTATGCAATAACTCTTTTAGTTTATGCTCTCTTAATGTTAAGTTCAAATTCAGTCTAAACAACGTTTGTAACTAAGCACAGTTTGTCTAATAAAATGTTCTAGTTCATTTGTTTTTAATTCATTATTTCAATGTCCTCAAATTTATATATACAGTATACTCTCCCAGTTAGTTTATTGAATATCCGAATCAATTTAACAGTGTTTGAATTCATTTGAGCAAGATAACTTTTCTAATGGAAAGAATAGCCAATAAAAGAGTTGGCTTTTTCTGTTGGAAGTTATTCACAATTAATTATTTTCAGGGTTTTGAAGTGAGTATTAATTAATTGGTTTACAATTACACTTGACCTCCAAGTTTTATGAACATAGCCGTAAAGACACTATTGTTCATAAAACCAGGTGTTTATTATAAATTTATATAAAAATTAATACAAAGAAGATTATACAATAACTATTGAACAATAAACGCTACAATTTGTCTGTTTAAGGATTTAGACTTTTCCTTAAATATTTTTTGACTAAATTGTGATAAAAATCTTTAATAAATCAGTAAAATGTAATAAACGACTCATAATTTTGTATTCATTGATAATACATTACTTTGATAAACACTGCATTCAATCTTTTTATGATATATTTATATTTTACTTTAATTCTCTTATTTGAGACTATTTTATAATAATTATAAAATATCTAAAAATAGTTTTTATTAAAACTTGTAATACTTATAAAACGTTAGTTTACAAAACTTGACTTAATTTAATATAGACTTATATACAAAGAATTTGGTTTATAAGTTCATAAAACCCGACTGTTCACAAAACCTCAGTTCATAAAAGTGGGCATAATTTTAACATTACTTCTATGTAAATGGTTCTGTAATTTTAGTATAAGTTCACAAATCCTGGTTTGTTCACAGAACATGGTGTTCATAAAACTTGCAGATCAAGTGTATTATTAATTTAAAACTCTATTTTTTAACAGATTATTACAAGTCTCAAACAAGTCTAAACAATACTCAATGAGCATGCAACAATTGAATAAACTATTTGTCTACTAATTTGTTTAAAACATATTTAAATCAATATTTTAGATACTTTTGAATGCAATTATTCTTAGTTTAGAATTAGTTTACGTTTAGGTTTAGTTTGTTTTAGGTTTAGTTTTAGTTTGGTTTGGGTTTAGTTTAGGTTAGATTTTGTTGAGTTTAAGTTTAATTTAGATTTATTTCTTATTTAAATTGATATTTTATTGATATTATGTTTTATATAATTAATAATTATATTAAAGTTTGAATAAAATCTCATTTGTATTTAATAATTATTTTAATTGTTGCATGCTCAATTCATTCGTTAGATGTTTTGAAATTTAATTGTCTAAAAGTGGTCCCCAATATTCTGCAATTGTTCCGGAATATTAATATCGAAGTCAGGGATCACTACTATGACTACAATATTAAGACTATATATTAATCCTATCATCGAATAAATTTTTAATCACTTAATTATTTAATCAAAAATAATATATAAATGACTTAAATGACTATTTAATTACGTTATGTTTTAAAATCACGCGTTTATTCTCATAAAAATAGTTTAATGAATAGTTTTGTTTAAATGGACTTAATTTTTATAAATAAAAGTTAATTCAACGGATATTTCAATCAATTGAGACATAAAATGAATTCTTTGACTATCATTCAGATCGAAAAGAATCTATTTTTGGGAAATTTAGAGGTTAATACAAACCATTCTCTGATTAAAGAGAACAGAATTAATAGAGTGTTAACATTAAGCTCTAAAAGAGATGACAGAAAAACAAATAAAATGTCCGGAATTTATTACAAACACATTAACATTAATTTCGATGATTTCAATAGAATAGAAATAATTTTCTCATTTGAAGACTGTTATCATTACATAAATGAGGCCCAAAGTTATGGTAAGTTTTTCTTAAATTTTTTTAATATTTGAAAAATAATTCCTTTCCTTTCCTTTAATTTTCAGACGAAAATATTTTGGTATTGAGTGAAGAAAATTCAATGAATGTAACGATTGTCACCTCTTTTCTTATGAAGAAATACAAAATAAGTGCCGACAAAACATTTAAAGAATTTTTAGTTAAGAAAAGTGTAGAACAAAGCCCTGAATTTTCTAATGTATTAATAGTTTGGCAAAACATAAGATTCCGGATCAGCTCAAAAGAAAAGTCTTTGAGTGCACTTCTCATCGAACACTTCAGATATCATTTCGAAAAATTTATAGTCAATAAAATGGATTTCCTTTCGGTTAGAGTTTTTATTATCGAAAGAATTAAAGCGTTATATCTTAAACATAAATACTTAAAAGAGAGTATTGACTCCCAATACAAAAGCCGTTATTTTGTTTGTTCTGACTGTAAATCTTATATGTTTTCCGAGAAATATGTCGTCAAAAATGATGTTAATTCCAAATGTAAATATATTTGTACGGAACCCATTCCCTGGACTTTATTTAGAATTTGTATGAAAGCACAGAATTGGTTGCAATGGATAGAAGGCTTCATCTATTGCCGTCATTGTCAAAGAGTTGTTGGCCAATACAATTGGGATCCATCCATAGGATGTGACTGTTCACTCCATAATATACCGAAAAAATACCTAAACTTCTATTTTTCTGCTAAATATATTAAACTGAATCAAATTGAGGACAAAATTTGATTTATTTTCCAAATAAAGAAAATTTTTCATTTCTTAAGTAATTTTAATTTTTTTGTATAAAAATGTATTGAATTTCGACAAAAAATTAGTGGAAATTCTATATAAATTCAATTAGAATTGTTTTTTTGAAAACCATATTATTTATAGAATTTCTTTTAGATTTTAAAACTTAAATTTAGTAAAAAATTTGTTTAATTCCAATATTAATAGTTTTTATTTATCGGATGAGTCCATGTTTTGGAAAGTTAAGTGACCTGTGCTGATACAATACAAGACTTATTCGGGAAGGACTTCGTCGGTTCGGATTCTTTAATCCAGTTGTGGCGTGAATTTCATGTTTCGCGCATTCAAACAAAATTGAGCGATGGCTTAACGCTAGAGATAATCCTCCCATCAATTTATCTTCAAAACAATATTCGTTATCAGAAATATATTCAACAAATTCTTCAGAATTTAAGTTTTCAGTCGTTTTTGTTATTTCATTGTTTTTTTCATATCTTTTGCTTTTAATCTGATTTACGACCGAATGTTTCGATTGTTTTCTATAGTTTTTAACTTTTGTTTGACTGCATTTCAAAATTCTTTTTACGGTTCGATATTTATTCAATACTTCGATAGAATTTAAATTAATTTTATCCAAATGTTTGGTTAAATCTCTTATCCGATCGAAGCCTTCGATTGAATACATCGGCAAAACGTGTAACTGTTCGTCACCTGTGCTGACGGTTCCACTCTCTCTAAGTTTAGTCAAAGTGACCACAACTGTTGAGCCGTTATTAATATTTTGAGAGTCTTTGTGAGAGTGGGCACAAAAATCGAGACAAGCAGTGACTCCACTAAATGGTCGTCCGTTACCCCAACCTATTCTACAGTCAGAGCCTTCGCTTTCAAATGCTATCTATTATTTGCAAATAATTAATATTTTTATTTAGTTAGCATTTAATTCCTAATGTTACCTGGTTATAATAAGCATCCGGGGCTATGGCTTCATATAGAGGTGCTATACCTGTTGCTAATTGTTGGAGGAGATGATCCAAATCATTTTCCTAAATCATTGTATTATTTTAAAAGAAATTTTAATTAATTCAAATTAGAGCCCAAAAGTCAGTCAATCGATTATTAAATTAAATGCTTTTTATATTAATTTTTGATTATAATATTCGCTTATAATTGAAGTTCGGTTTTTAGATTATTTTTGTTTTATCCTATGTTTGAATTTTTGTCTCTAATTTTGGGCTTTAATTCAAAAATTTATGGGTTTTTAAAAAAACCTGATTTCGATTTTTGAGTCGAAATTTTCTGATATTTTTGTGACGACTGTCTCTAAATTTGCAACCGTTTCGAAACATAGACCAACTGCACCCAAATGAATAAGAGCTACCTTTTGTCTTTTGATCCAATCCTTGACAGCCACACGTCTTTCTGTAATTAAAATACTTTAAAATACTTGACTTCAAAAATTGTTTGATTTACGTTTCATTTCGAGAACATCGCCTTTCAGTTGAAATTCCGTAATCATTGACTTTTCGAACAATGAGTTCATATAAATTGTCTGCAAATGACATATCGATAGCATCCCAGATAACAATGGCTACAATTATAAAAGCTGATTCACATTTATGACCCCTTCGGTATCGAACCAGTGCTAAGACCTCCTCTTCATTATTAGAGCGTCTGATAATAGATTTGGCGACGGGACAGCCCTCTTTCGATTTGGCCTCTTTTCCCGTATATATAATTGATTGAATGCGAATCGCATTTCCCAATAAACCGATTCTAATAAAATGTTCGTTTGTTTGCTATAACACTAAAAACTAAAGAATAATTAAATACCTTTTTTCGAGAATATTTCTGATTCCGTCCAGAGATGATGAATATCCCAATTGTTTATAATAAGGAATACTTCGAACTGTAATCGCATTATAAGAACTAAATTCGGAAATTCATTGAAAGCAATTCATGTGTTGACAAAACCGGTGCGAAGTTTCCAATGATATGACAAAAATGCAATGAATAGCGTTTTTTTGCTTCGAATAGTCTTTTAACTGAATCACATGCTCTCCAATCAAAGATTTTTGATGACTTATGACTTATGACATGCCAGACAACAATCACTCAAAAGTATCTCTTCTTTAGATTTTGACATTTCTTTTCAAATAAATAGGAATTTGTTTTTATCGAAAAATTAGGTTTTTATTCATATTATAAAACCTGAGAATTTATTTGAATTAATCAATAATAATAAGTAGTATTAATAATATTAATATCAATTTATGGCACATTTGTGTAAATAAAGAATTCATTCAAATTATATTTCAGATGTTTTTCACTATTTATGACAGAATCTGAAGTCACAAATACTGATCAATCATTAACTGAGAGACTCTTTTTGAACATTTATTTAATATATATTATTATAATTTTAAATCGAATATACATTCATTTGCGATGAAAACATGTGTTCTTCAGATCTATTTAATTTGAGCAAGTTCAGATTCTTCATAATAGTGAACAACACCTTTAAATATATTGACAAAAATTGGAACTTTTCGTATACAATACTTAAAAACACTAAAAAATTGTTGCATTTCTCTAAAAAAATTATTTCAATTCAAATAATTATCAAAAGATTATATTAAGATATTTTTATTGAGTGGCAAAATAAGTATATATTTATATATACTATAATTCATATATATATATAATTTGCTACAAAAAACAGGCAGTTCTGAGAATTTGATAGATTTTTGTCAATAATAGCCCCACTTTTAGCTTCAAAAATGAATTTACAATTTAATTTTTTTTCTAATAATTTGGTTAAAAATATGTGGGCCTTAAAAATAGAAAACTTTGTTCACAATTTGAGGAAATAAAAAAAACAAATTAAATAATAAATGCATAAACTTTTCATTTTGTGAGCGATTTAGTCACTGCCAGTGATATGAGACTATGACTTGAAGTTACAGAGTTTCACACAATTATACCACAATTTATCAATAATATGTTTTTTTTTGATGTAATATATATTTCTTTACTGTTTTATCATTTAATTTATTAAATACCAAATTAGTGTAAATTTAGTTTTAATTTAATTTTAAAATTTAAATTACAATTCAAACCAAATTTACATATAATAATGAAAATAAATTGAAACTAATTCTACACTAAATATAATAATAATAATAATTCAATGATATAAACCATAAATACATTCATTACATCAAAACAAACTTATCCTGATAACATTTAATTGCTATAATTGTGAAAATTTTCTGTAACTTAAAGTTCAGAGTCGTGTATCGCTGGTCATTGCTTTTACACTGAATTGTTTCGTATATTTGAGTAAAAGTCACTTTCACTATAAATCACTATTTAGTAATTCAAATAAAAGACATTTTTATCTGAAATTTGTATAAAATTAAAAATAGTGTGACTTTGAATTCAATTGAATTAAATTAAAATTTAAATAAAATAATATTTTGGTATCGAATAAACTCCTAATCTTTTAGTCAATGATTTGCATAGAATTTTACCTTAAAATGATTTACAGATAAAAAAAATTAAAGAAAAACTATTAATTGGTTCTTAAATTTTCAATAAATTAAAAATAATTCACACAAAAGAGAATAAAATAATAATAAAAAAACAAATCTAACAAAAAAAAGATCTAATTTATAGTTTTGTAAAAAAAGAAAAAATTCACAAAAAGTTTGAGACTAATAATGATTAGGAGTTAAGTCTGTGCGGAGGATCTGAGCATCAAAAACAAAATTATCAATAAAGAAAAACTTGTGCCTAATATGAGGTGCAAAATGAGGTAGAAATGTCTGGAGGTTTACTTCTGAACTACAAAACAAATTCAATAATAATTGTCAACAAAACTGAGGATTTTTTGGGTCAAAAGAAATAATGATTTCTATGAATACAATCGGAAAAATTGAAAAAAAAATAATTTTTGGCAATAAATGTATGATTTCTTCAGGTTTTCTATAATTTCACTGAAGTTAACAAATAATAATAATAATAATTATAAAACATAGTCTGCGTTGGATTGTAGTTAAGCTACCGATTAATGGAAATAACTTAAGAAAAACAATTTCGATCGTAATTAATATCAGCCTTCAATTAACCAAGAATTCAATTGTAGGATAACATTCATATAATTTAACGATTTTTATGGCATACAATAGAATTTATTACAAAAGTTATCCAATTATTGGATCATTTCTTTAATTTTCTTTATATAAAAAAGTAAAATATTATTCAAATTCTTAAATATCGCTAAAAAGAGAATAGAAATCATTTGAAAAAATAAAATAAAATCTAAATTAAATGATTGGTTTCTATGAAAATAAGATTTAATTATGTCTTCACTTCACTTATTATTATATTAAATACTTTTTCGTTTCATTTGAGAATATTTACAAAATTTAATAAAAGAGAAAAACTACTGAACGTAATATTGATTTCAGTCCTACAACTGATAACTTTTGAGCGAAAGCTGAAATCAATTATAAATCAGATCTTGGATTCAGAAGTTTTACACAAATGGCTTATAAGCCCTAAAATATCAACTTATATGAAGAGCGGCCTCTAATTATAAATATATGGAACTGCTCTCAAACTTATTATACACTGTTTTAGACGTGTTTTACAAGAGTTGACACATTATATGAAAACTTTAAAAAAGTAAAAATGTTTAGAAATATGGCTAAAGTGAGCAAAAAATTGACATTCGTTTTGCAGCAAATGTTTGGCACAACTGTAGAGAACTGTACTCTTAATACAAAATATTTGGTTTAAAATAATTTGTTGCAAAAGAGATGGCATTCGTTCAGCAAATGAGTTGTCATCAAAGGCTCGAGTCTTAAGTAAAGGGTGCGAATCAGTTGGAAAGTGATGCGGGCAGAGTAGTCAGTGTTGAAGGACTGCACGAACGATACTCACGTTCGTCGGGTGCGTAACACTCGCAATCATTACTGTCTTTAGTGTTAGTTTTGAGTCGATCTAAGTTTCGGTCCCACCAATTCTGGTCCCGAAAGTTTGGCAATAAGAATGTCGAAACGGGCGGCAACACTGTTGTCGTCGTTGATGTGTTTGACAGCGAAGAGCCGGTCAGCGAAGTGAAAGTATAATGGATTTCATTAGACTCACTTAACATTAATGGTGAGGATGGGGTCACACATGTCGGGTCACAATTTTGTTCATTTTTAATGAAT
Organism: Galumna obvia; assembly: GCA_034695785.1. Taxonomy (NCBI): domain Eukaryota; kingdom Metazoa; phylum Arthropoda; class Arachnida; order Sarcoptiformes; family Galumnidae; genus Galumna; species Galumna obvia. Next base: position 8,706 of record JAQFZM010000717.1, read on the forward strand.
GATGTCATCGAAGAGATGTCCATCAGATTGAGTGAAGTGTTGTCTAACGGTTCGATAATACGACCACAATCTACGCTTGAAATTGTGTGACCGACCGAAGTTTGCGACTCTTCTGAACAGTCTTTAGATGTTTCGAGACCTGTGCCCGAAACAGACATTATCACAGTTGGGCTGCTCGGGCCCAATACACCCAAAGAGGGCAGATATAGCGAAGAGGGGTAGAAAGCAGATGACTGTGAATGAGGGCTCAGGTTATATGAATTGATAATACCTGTAATGAGTCAAACAATAGATTAGAACTCTTTTCACAAGAGATATGTATTACCTGTAGATGTATTCATAGATATTGTCAAATCTGAGAGGTTGTGGTTGTGGTGCATAGTTGTGGTCGTATTCACTAAAAAAGACTCGTTCTCTAAACTTTGTTCATTTGATAAATGGGTTTGGGATGAATTCACTCCGTTCGACATACGGGCCGACAGCCCTTCATTTTCAATGCTTTTATTGACACTATTCGGTGTACCACTACTAACAGCTCTGGCCGGTGAAGACCTAGAACTGGGTCTTTGTATTTGGCGACCGGACACACCAGTAGCCAAGGGGACATTGTTTTCGTGTGAGTATTCCTGATTTGTTGGCGCAAAAGACTGTTGGCTTTGACTTTTGGGAGCCATTCCTTCGGAGTCCGGCACCAAATTAACTGAAACGGGAGGCCTCCAAAAAGACTGGTTGTGGTTCGTTGTGGGCACTGATTCGTTCATTAAATTAACAGAACCGGGTGGTCTCCAGAATGACGTTTGGTTTGTTGGTTCTGTTGATGAGGACTCTGATTCAGTGATCATATTAACAGAACCGGGAGGTCTCCAAAAAGGTTGACTTTGGTTTGTGTTATAAGTAGTGGTCGGAGTATATGAAGAATTTGCATTCGAACTGTTTTTTGAATTATTGTTGCTTTGGTTCGAAGTATTGCTAATATTATTAAGGGTTGGATTCGAGTTATTATTATTATTATTACTATTATTATTGTTATTACTATTATTGCTATTTATTTGAGTCTCATTTGAATTATTATATGAATTGTTGTTAAATGAATGATATATCGAACCGTTGGGTAAATCAATAGAATTATAGTTTGTTGCTCTGCCCGAAACACTCATTTTATCACTTATTCCATTAGTATTCTTATGATAATCTTCTTGTCGGGGCTCAGGTTGAGACCAATTCATATTTGGAAAAGACTGCACTGATTCTGGGTTCGGTGGCACAGATGGGTTTGAATAATGAGGACTTAAAGATGTGTTGGTGGCACTGGACTGTTGCTGGACTACTAGAAATGTTTGGCCTAAAATGCAATTCATTATTATTGTTTTGTTAAATGGTTTGTCTGATTTTATACCTGCAAAAGGTTGTGATGGGGGCACCGGAGTTGCCGGAACTGTTCCGAAAGAATTGGGATTTTGGCCGTTATTTATCTCTTTCTGATTTTGTCGGCTTTGAATCAATGTTTTGAGTCTATTGTTCATCATTTGATGTCTATTGATATGAGTATTGTCTGAATTGACAGCACTTTCTTCAGGAGTGCAGGAGTTCTGATGCGCTCGATTAACATCAGAGACCAACCCGTGACCGTTGTATGGACTGGAGATCTGTTGTGAGTTTATATGAAAATTTGTGAACGTTTGAGCGTTGGAGTCATAGACTTGATTAATGTTTGCCGAGTGTTTCGATGACGAAAAATCAGAATACGAGCCCTAATAATCACACAATAATTAAATTAATGTTAAATTGAATTCTATGTGAAAAGCAATGACTCATTTGATATATCGATCGAAAATGACGTAACTTTTGTCAGACATTTCACACGAGAATCATATTTATTGACTCGACTTTTGTTAGGGAATAGATTAAGACAAGAATAAGACAAGAATTTGAACGAATATTTTCATTTAAAATTATCTGAGAGTAAAGAACAGCGCTATTAATGCCATAAAGTTTTGTAGTTTTCATAATTCTTTGCTATTGATTCCCAGGTGACCGACCATAGCCTTACATAGCCTTCGATAGCTATAACCAGAATATAATCCATAGAATTGCTTTCTATTGAAAAGCATTCGTACTTTAGTTGACAAAAGAAATTGAGAACAAAAGAAAAGCCATTTCTCTGTATAAGAGATGCTTTTGTGTGCAAATCAGAAATGTTTGAGAGTTTATGCATATCCACATTTAAGACAGACTGTGCGCTACTGTTCACCTATGATTCCCAGGACTCAAACTATGTGCCCATTGGGTACAACACAAGCCAACGATCCCATATATATGGAAAAAGTTCTTTTTATTCATTTTCTGCTTTACTTTTTGTTATGTATTTACGTCTCCTCTCATTCTAAAGCTTAACACATATCGAGTGGAGCGCACCGTCTGTTCTCTTTCTTCATATTTCTATTGTCCAACAGGTCATCACATTTCCTACGTTTGGGTGCACAGCATAAGAGTGTATTTCTTGCACTGAATACAACATATGCCACCAAAAGGTTCACTTCATCTTTAATTCGGCTTCACTTCGGCTTATCTTAAATTTCTTTTCCCGTCAAACAGAGCCAACACCTGTACTACTGTTTTATAATATAATAAAAAACTATGGAATCAGTCATTCCTTTCATTTGCATCGCTTCTCAAAAGACGATAATCGAAACGAAAAATACTTTTTTTGACAAAATTGTAAAATGCGTTCATTTTATAGTAAATTTGAGTATTTCGTCAATTTTTACTTTCTTTTCATTTTATTCTTTTTGTTGTAAAGCTTTTCCTCTAAAAGTTAATGAAATGTAAAACTATGATAAAAATTGGGTCAGAAGTTTGTCTTTCAAATAAATGTTGTATTGGTTTGCAATGAAAAAATAGTGAAAATAGTGCGCAACTCTTAGTCTTAGTCGGGAACAGAATTTTTCCGAGTATTCGTCAATAATTCAATTGAAGGGATGGATGCGATCTAATCATTGAAAGCACTGATGAAAGCCTTAGTATTAATGGCATAACAACAGAGCAAATGTTCGAATCGATCGCTCACTAAATTTAAGCTCAGAATTGAATATATTTTTAAGTTTAAATTGAAAGTCGAGTTAAAGTTGAAAAAATCTCGATTTTCATCTAAGACTCATCCAATGGTTAGAAAAAATGAACTCGTTCTAAGTCTGGGCGTGCGTCACGTGACTCACGACAAGACAGACTATAATGAGTGAACATAAATCAAATGAATGCAAAACTATTACAACTATTAAAATTGAGTTCTCGTTCTTTAGATTTCAAAAATGGATTCATTTCAATAATGACCAGATATTAGCTGAGAATCTGTGGTCTTCGTTGTGTTTGATGAGAGCCCTCCTCCCTCTCACGACTCACTCTTACAACGAGTCCAACATTATATGGACTAAAAATATAGTTTTGAGGGACGTTCTCATTCTCAGTTTTGAGGGTTTTTAGGGACCTCTTTATATATTCTATACAACTCTGAATATTGAATTACTTTTGGGATTAACACTAATGGAAAAGTGTGTGGTTTTCCCTAAAAAATATATTTAAAAGAATACTTATTTACTTTAAGGTCCGCAAAGTTATGACATTTGGTTGTGTTTACAAAATTCAAATCAATACTCAAAAGGAGATAAAATTTTTGCCATTCATTGCAAGAGAGGCCCCAAACCCTACAAACAATAAGAAAACGTTTTCGGAGTCAAACGGTGTAAATATGAGCGAACAATAAGTTGTTATAATAAACCATTTATTGTCGGTATTGAAGAATATGTAAAAAAAAAGTCAAATGAGAAAATGTAAAATTTATCCAAATCAAACTAAACCAAACTAAACTAAACAGGTTGATTATATGCAGCTGTTCCTAACTTTTACTTTAGAACTAGCAATGACTAACTGTTCCTCAACGAATCAGAGCGCTCTCAGCAAAAGATATTAGAATAAAGCGCACACATCTGCCATCCGTTCTCAGTCTAAAGCAATGGTTGAGCTCTAAGAGCAAATCAAAAACTAAGTTTAAAACGTTTTTCTGTTGAGTGTGGATCCCCTTTCCGTTGGTCCGATGTTTGTTACGCGCCATTCATTAACGAAAATCGATTTTACAAAACATTTGCATTTTTTCTTCACTAATATTATATTCAGACATTTTAAGCATAGATTTTATCAAAACTATTCTACAATAGTTCTGACAATTTTTCTGACAATTCATAAACGAATCACTTTTTCACAAAAAATCGATATTTTAATCGATTAAAAGTATTTCAAATTTTTCTTTTTTAAATTCATTTTATAACAAAACAATTAAAAGATAGCCTTCAAAGAGGTTTTGTATTAAATGAATATTAATTAAAAAATTAATTAAAATTATTCAAAAAATAATTAACTGATAATTAAGACAATTTTCAGGTAATTTAAATATCAATTCAATTGAGTAGTGAAAGTGATGGAAAGCGTGGGAATTGGGCTTTAGAGGAGTCAACCGTTTAAATGATAACTTGTTTTGAGGCAAAAAACTTCCGCAAACTTTGCGTAAATTTTACGTCAAACGGCGAAGAAGTGCTGTAACCGTAACACTCCCTGCCTTCAACCCCACTACGAGGGAGAGATAGTGTCGGAGAGTAGTGCGGAGTAAGTCGTGTTTGAGTGTAAAGACAACTGCATAACAGGTGACTGATAAGAAGTGGACACCAGAAATAGTACAGAAATAATACATAACAGTAGCACTTGTATAACACCCACTCACTATTAAATACAGAGGGGAGAGATAGAGGAGAGCACTCACCCGGGGAGTCGGGCCTACACCAGCGGTATGTGTATCGTTTGGGCCCAGATTTGTAAACGGGGAGGGAATAGCGGTTCCATTCATATTACGATGTGATGACCCGTCCAGTTGTGTAATATCTTTACTTAGAGCGATACCACCACCGGCTGCGGCCACGGCTGCCATTTGGGCCGCCTATCATACAAAGGGGTCAATAAGTGAATATTCAATTCTATTAATGAGCGCTAATTTTATTTCATTCAATTAATCTCTGATTAAAAAATCGTTTTGTCTTTTATTTTGAGAGAAATGTGATTCAGAAAATACATTAAATTAATGACAAAATTGGAAACAAATATAAGAATTTTGCGAAAAAAAAGAAAAGCAATTTTGGAATCAAAAACTGGGAAATTATCATTAGTTGAAGCGCTTGACTGAACCCAAACGGCAACGAAATATATATTTCGATCGATAAATGTTGAGAATAATAGAACGCATAATGAATTGACACATCGTTTATCAGCAAATTTCATATTGCAGGCTAACTATTCTGTGCTCGGATTCTATGCATAATACTCTGCCAACACATAACTGAGTCATTCAAATGGTATTTTCATTCAGATTCAGTAATTCAATTCTGTTCAGATCTATAGTTATAGAGAAATGAGACCAAAATGAGTATAACTTATAAAAGCAAAGCCAACAAAAATAAGTTATGTTTCGACTGTTTGTGTCGAACATTTGCCAAACACTTCGACATTTTGGTACAACAATTTGAGACCTAAAATCAAATCTAATGTAAGGGAGTTTTCATATGCACATCACTCCAAATCCAATTCAATAGAACTGTAAGATCTGTTCTGTTCTGCTTTAGTATAGTTGAGGTCACACATCATTAACGAACGAAAGCAATAGCAGTGCATTCGAGCATCTGTTTAGAGATCAAAAGCAGATGCATTTGTAATACACGTTAGACCAACACATTTACATCATATTCACAACTATTACCATTATATTCGGCCATAACTTATAAGTTATAACAATTTATTAAACATAATCAATGACTCAAACATTCAATAAGTCTTTTAAAAAGCCTTTAATACTAAAGACTACCTCTAAATAAAGAATTCAAATTCAATTCATTTACAAATCAATTCAAATATAGAAAACAAAATTATATCTCATTTTAAGACATTTTTTCTAAACTAAAAAACATTTTATTCATATTTTTTTTCTTAAAGTGAAAACAAAATCCGATTAAAATGAAATTAAATATTTGGGGAAAATATTAATACAATAAATGAAAAAAATATATAAGAATAAAACGAATGGAAATATTCATTAAATATAAAATATTTGAAAGCAATGAATCAAAATTTATAGAAAAAATATTTTCATTAAACTTAATGCGAACAAAAAGTTAGATCTGAGTGAATCCATGCTGTGTTTACTTGTGTTGTGCACAGGCAGACATCGTTCAGAACTCAAAAAGTAAATATATGGCACTAATAATATTAGATGAATAGAGGGAACAATAATTTAGTGAATGTTTCAGTCCCTGTGACGTCATTGGGACCATAATCCGTGACTCATAGATTGTATTGACTCTAAACTGTGATATTTGTTAAGCGATACTATCATTTGGGAATCAAAACGCATTTTCCTATTATTGTTATCATTCATACAACAGAATAGTAGACAATATTCTAACCATTAATATAAAGATAGCAAAAGACAACAACAAATCTAATGTAAAAAAAACGAGAAAAACTAATAAATTATAATTAAGAAAAAAATATGTAATTCTTTTATATATCGAAAACTTAATATTTTTTATTAAATTTTGTTTTCGTTGTGAAAAAACATTTGAATGATATTAAGGACATAAATCAAAGCAACTTTTGATTAAAAACATGGCTTTAGGTTTTTAGAACTATTTTGACTCAACTATTGATACAAACTTCGAGTTATTTTTGGATATAATTTTTGTTTGGATCGGATCCACGTCTGCACTCAAACGTAAAGATTGAGATATTCTCTGCTTTTGATATCAAATCTCTGACTAAAATACTTCGAAATAAATTTGAATTTGAATTCGGAAAAAATACTGCAATTTATTCATTAAGAAATGTTAAAAAAATTTTGTTTATCACTATTTAAAGGCACAGAATATTCAGTTAAGTCATCAAATGTGACAAAATGTAGACATTGTATAACAATTTAATTACTTTTATCTAATGTTTTACGAGAGATAAAAATGTAATTTATTTGGAAATTCTCTTAATTAATGAGTTTTCAAATAAATTCATAAAATCTTTTAATTAATGAAAGTTTGTAACAGAGATTGAATTGAATAGAAATGAGAGGAAAGACTGAAAATATTGAAAAAGACTCACTTCTCTGACTTTTTCCTTTTTAGTCTTCAATTGATCGCATTTCCTCATTTTGCAGATCTGATGGGAGCGGACACTCTTACAGGGACCACACTCTCCACAATTATCCTTTTTGAGACAACCCGGACACTCTCCACACCGTTTTCTCTTCTTTTTGGTCACTTTTTCTCCTTCGGCGGGCGTTTGTTGTGAAATGTTTTGAGGCACCGGTACCTGACTGGCCTCCCACTGTTGTTCCGCAGCCACACTCTGTGGTGGCGGTGGATGTATGGACACCACCTGTTGAGCAGTTTGTGGATGTGGTGGTGTCGACGGTGGCTGTGGTTTACCTCCGATGACTGGTCTGGAGGTCGTGGAAGACACTGAAGGCACTTGAAATGAGCTGTCAATGGCTCCGATCCGTACATCGGGTGTCGAGGAGTTGTAGTAATAGTAATCGTAAGCATTATTGTTGTCTATTTGTGCCATTCTTTAACTCAACGGCAAAGGAATCTCATCTCAAAGGGAATGACCACTGACTCAACTTTGAGTACATCTTTCAGTTCTTAATCGGACGGATGTGTCGCACATATCTTTGCCATCACTTCAAACAAAATTAAACAAAACTATTAATACATTGATTTGACATTTAATTGAATATTCATTATTGTTATTCATTTGTTTATATTTTTGAGATACAGTTATGGCACAAATGTTTACTTTTCTGCAATAGTCAGGTCTTTGTTGAAAGGATTACTTTTGTAGAAATCATAGAATTGGTCCAAAGCTAACGATAGGCTATCGATGGGAGACGACAGCACTGCCTCTAACGACAAACCATCGGTTATAACACAACTCACAACAAAGATGTGATGTTTGGCGCACAGCCTATTGTTTTCTTTGGTCACCGATAGAGGCAGTGCTGACCGATTCTCACAAATTCTCAAATAATAAAATTTAATAAACTTTTTATTAAAAGAATAAAAGGTGGGCTCAAAATAAATGACTCAAAGCTTACTTCAAATCATCTCAAATATTGGGTTCACCTAATGTTCACTTTATCTGAACTGATCTGTCATTTAAATGCCATTCACTGCACCCATCAATCAGTCAAACTTTAACCCATCAGTTGAATGCCATGAATGTAAACAAGATTTACATTGAATTAACGTTAAGTCATTCAAACCAAAGGATAAGACTTTTTAGGAATTTTCTTCACTTAAATTAAAAATAAAATAAATTCTTTGAAGTTTTACTCATTTAGTCTAAAACAAAGATTTTTTATGAAAAGACGACAACAAAGAAATTTTTAATCACAAAGAAGTGTCAAACAAATTATCCAAAAGTTATTCTCTGTTTATAATTTAGTCAACAATTAATTATTGACTCATTATTTGTAGTATTTATTAATATTGATATTTATTTTAATATCTATTCTAACATCAATTAAATATATATTTATTACTTCTACAGACAATATAATTAGATTTTAAATTAGCAAAACGTAATTACTTTTTGATAGATAGTCTTATAATCACATGAAAATCCTGTTTATTTAAGTTATATTTCTTTTTATGAAATTCTTAAAAATGATATAATTTTTTAAACTTAATTTACCAAAAGTTTCATTTCTCAGTCATTTGAAAATCCATTAAATATTGAATTATATTATAAAACTGGATTTGATTCTTGCATATATTACTAATAATTAAAACAATTATGAGATTGAAATCAATTTCAAAATATCTGTTAATGACTCACTCTTTTTCAGACCCCTTCAGATCCGCGAAGAAAAAAAATAAGGTTTTAATTTATGATAACTTTAAAGAATACAAAGAAAATAATGGTTTTATACAATGAATCGATTAAACGTTAAAACAAATGGCAATAAACTTTGGGTACTATAAATGGTTAAACTATCAAATTCTATATAACCTTCAAGAATCCGCTCAAAACAAATATTAAAATTAATGAACAAAAGGAGTACTATATTCTGGTGTTTTTGTTTAATGATAAATGATCATGATACTTTTCTTCTTTCAAGTCAGTTCTAAACTTGGAATAATGTTCTAATTGTTAGTTGTGTTTACAATATTCGTCAAAATTGGACCAATAATTGAAAAAAGGAAACCATTGGCTCAGAATATCTCAAATTGAAATAAAAACAGTTTTTCGGAGGGAATTAAATAGAGATTAAGTGAAAGGAAATGAAAATCTTTTATTATTGAAGAGAAACAAACGATTGAAAAGATATTGAAAACGACATTCAAAACATCGCAATATTTTTTAACGGAAAATGACTTAAAGTTTTGAAAACGTTTTGAAAACGAATACTATTTTCGAGAATATTATTAATAAAATAAATTGCATTAAATTCTATGACTCATACCATACGACAAATTATTGGCAAAATTTAGGCGAATCTCACAAAATGTCATTAAATTAAAGGAAATTTGTGACAAAACTATTATTTAAAAGCAATTTATTGATATTAGAAAAGCTATTAAATTGTGTTTTGAAAATTCATTTTTCGTCATTACATCCGATTTCGAGTGTTTTTGAATATCTCTATAATTAGTTCTGATATAAAGACCAGAATTTCGAGTTATTTGCGCTGAAAATTCATTTTTTAAAATACATTCACTAATTATATACATTGAAAATGTAATTCTAGTTCGAGACATGGCATCAGACTTTGCATGAATTATAAAGATTTCTCTACAATAAAAATGATTGATTTATAGAACCTAATCGAGAAGATCTTGGAATAATTTTTTGATAATTTTTAGTTAAAAAAGTTACATGGTCAAATAGTGAAATGCGTGATTAAATAAAAAAAATTACATATCATGTAATCGCATAAATATTTTTACATTAAATTACATTAAAATAAAATAATTTCATTTGAAAATCGAAAGACTTTCTGAGAAGAGTTTGAATTCGGAATAAAGTTATTCGAGTAATGATTACAACACAAAGAAAAGGTAATGTCGTTAACATAACATTCCAAGAGATTGAAAAATAATTATAATTAATTAATATTTTCCTAAATTGGTTTTAAATCTATGAAAGCGATATAAAGAATGAGAAAAAAGAGCTCATAATTACATATTTAGTGAACTTCTATATTATGTGAAAGTAATAGCTTTTGCTTTGACTTAAGTCTTAATAACATTGAAAACTAAGTAATATTAAAACTCGACAACCATTGGTCTGTAGTGGAGTTCAGGGCCAAAGGGCCGAATCAGAGCGACATTCGTGATGTTCTCTTTTCTTTAATGTTCAAAATTCATTTACTAATAATAATAATAATTCTGTTTTGAAAAAGCAATGCCAGAACACCCGAACCAATTGGAAAATTATTAAAAACACAACAACACAACAAACTCTTCAAAAGCAAACATTTCTTATCTTATTTTATGTATATTTTCCAACAAAACTATAATAAAAGCATTCAATTGTGTGGACGTCCACTAAATTTATGGGAAATATAATACATCAATAGAATAGACAGAAAAGACAGACCAATGAATACCGCTTTTGTGTCGAACATAAACCAAATGTCAAATATTCTCATTTCTTCGCGACATTTCATTGTGGGTCAAAAACAAAGTCACCAAACTTACCATTATTAACAATATTACCATTATTACCAATATTACCATTATTACCTTCTACAATTTATATAATTACTGAGAGCCAATCATTATTTTTTTTTCTCTTCGATATAATGTTAAGGCGTTTCCCCAAAAACATCGTTAAGATCTTTAAAATTATAACAAAGTTTATGACTCTTTCATTTACAAAGAAATTGATTCAATCAAATCTAATTTATTACCGAATTTTAAGGGAAATTAATTTGAAATCTATTTAAATGTTTTCAGTAATAAATTGAAAAAAAAGATTTTAAGAGAAAATTGTTCTAAAAGTCAATAAAAGTATAATTTTTATTATTAAAAGTAAAAAATGGTATTCATTGAAATTTGGTATAACCAGTATAGCCATGATAGCCATGATAGGGAAAGTAGGTCTGGTGATCCCAACATAAAAGTAACATTTTTTGGGCCATATGTGTACTTTTGGTTTGTGTTCATCTGTTCTCTTATGTCTGGCAAATGAGAAATTTGAGTACTTTAGAGAAATTGTATGCATTTTGGTGTTTCTCCAATCGAGAAAAGGCTATATTGTCGTCAGGTCTGACCTATGTTCACATCCTGAGGGGTGTCTCTAAAATGAACACTCATTTAGAAAAGTCGGCAAAAAAGGGTCGATAAACAGATTGAGGAGTGCTCTCAATGTCAACAACGAATTTATCGACAAAAGAACTGAAATTAGTCAGTAGTCAGCAGTCGATCGACTCATCCACTGCTCTGGTATTCAATCAATAGATCGAATCAAATTCATTGGACATCAATTCAATGATTCATTCGATATAAAACCATTTATTGCCTCAAACTCTTCAAACAATACATTTTCGACCACTAATGAGGAAGTCTTCCAAATAATGTCATAACTGACCACTTCTTTATCCACAAACAGTTAAATTCATTGAATGAAAACCTAATCAGTGGTCAAAACCATCACAACCTTAATATCCATTACTTATATCGAAGAGAATTCTCGAAAGTTTTTTTAAGGTAATAATAAAAGTACTAATTATGTACTCTTTTGACACTTATTTCTCATTAGAAATCAATTTCTAACTTAATATTAATATTAAAGTCATTATTAAATGATTTTAAAAAATATTTATGAAATAAATTAGAAAACAATTGACTTAAATATTTATGAATTAAAAACATTACTTTAAAAATGGTTTTTGGTTTCACTTAAACTTATTTATTGTAACAAATATTAATATTTTCAATGAATTATCAAATAATTGGTTAATCAATGTTTTAATTATTTAATAAATTATCACTTTTTAATGAATGAATTTGTAATAAAACAAAGCTTTAGTCAAATCATTTCATTCGTAAATTCGTTAAGTTTTGGTTAAAAGGAGTGAAAATAGTTTGGATCACTTCTTGATGTTTGGCTCACTTTTATCGATAAAAGTTATGTTCAGTCATAGAGTTTACGACCGAAACCAATAGTTATAAACTATTGGTGTTTGAGATGATTGTCCTCTGAAGACATGTATATATGGGTCAACAATTAGACTGAATGGCCTTCAAATCAAAGCCCAGTATTTAATAATTGGAACCAAAAGTACAAAAGTCTGACGAAATTATCGCATAAAAGAGTATACAATATATATATACACTCAAAGACCGATCTTATGAAATGACATTTCTTATGAACTAAATCTAAAAACCAAAACCCATTCCCGTAGACACTAATGTTAATTAGAGACCGATCTTATGAAATGATGTTTGTTATGAAGTGTAAACTATTACCAAAACTACTAAAATCAATGTTTTAATGACCGGTCGTATGAAGTAATGAAATAATATCTATTTGTTGAACAGAACATTCATATTTTTTGTACGAAAAAGTATCATGCACAAATTATTTTTATTTAAATTCAATTTTTTGGTTTTTATGCTTATTTTAAATATATCTCATGAACTGACGGATGTTATGAACTAATTTTGAACTAATTTCCCGATTACTTCATATGATCGGTCTTTGAGTGTAAATAAAGAGATCACTAATTGGATAGACTTAAAAGTTGACAAAAATAACTAATTAATGGACTCTCACTTAAGTCATGTCTCAGACATTGAGTATTGTTTTGAATGTTATGTCAAAAGTGTGTTAGTCTTACCTCAAGACGACTCTTAAAAGTTGTTAAAAGTTGAGTCAAATAAATTCAAATAAATTCCAGCGAACGAACGAACGAACGAACGATAGGGAAAACTAACAATAATAGTATTGCCATTTGTGTGAACACTAAGCGATTGGTTGTGCGCTAATGGCGCGACCACTTCATCACTTCAATGTATAAACTTTACTGTGAATGCAATGTTTACTGTCGATTGTCTTCCCAAACATCACAACACGTGACACACAAACAACGTTTGCGCACAAAACACACCAAAACAGCTTTTGTCCAATAATTCAACTCTAAGTCTAAACTACAAACTCGTGCTTTCATTCAAACATCAAATCAACAAAGAATTTGAATTATAAGTTAATTATATAAATTTAACTCAAAATTATAGTTTAAATCATTAAACAATTAAAACTTTATAGTAATAATAATTAAAAACAAATATTGTCTCAAAATCACAAAAAAATAATTTATTCAATGATTTAATAAGAAACAAGATTTGAGGCAAAGTCTATAATCACTACATTTACGAGATTTAACAAGGTAATATGAAGTAAAGTTAAGTTAGTTCAACTACAGTCACCGATTTTTAATTTGAACAAGTTTGGTTTCGAACATTTGGTTCAAATTATCGATTAGTTTAAATTAATGGTTGAAAGAAGAAAAACATTTTAAATACATAATTTTGTGATTTTATTTAAAATTTATAAATTATAATATTCAAACTAAAAGGTAGAATTTTATGTTTATTTAAGGTAATTATAATTATTTAAAATCATTTAAAATAAATGTATAATAAATAACAATACATTTAAAACAATTTTTACTTATTTTAAAGGTATATGAAAGACCGCTGATATTTAATTAAATATGATTTTTCTGTTTCTAAATAAATGACATTCAAATAACACTATTATTACTTAAAATTTTAATTCTTTTAATCTTTTTAATTTAAAGTATAAATTCTTAAGTAAGATTGTTTAAATTGTAAATTTTCATATTTTGATTAGTTAAAATTTTTATTCTTTTTATTAAAACTTTATTAACAAAATACCTTTACAACAAAAAAACAATGAAAGGACAAGGGGCGGTTTAACGTTGTGGTTGGGCGAAGGGTTTTATCATGCTTACTCTATAGGCATTCATTGCCCCCACCTAACCTGTGATTATTATAGAAATCTATGCAGTAGAATTTGTATTAAGTTGAATTATGTGAAATTATTTATCATTAGGTCAATGAGGGAAAATCCAACTTTGAAACCTTATTTAGACCCCGCCTATTAATTTTTAAAATCTGAAATTCTCAGCATAGATTCATCTTAACAGAAGGCAGTTTATAGAGAAGTGACGTTTTGCTTCTAGCATTGTTTTAGAAGATGGAATTCCAATGGGATGACTTTACTTATAAAATACAGTCGAACTTTTATTTTGTGACTCACTATTTTAGGGAATTTCTATTTTAGGGACAAATTTTCATTGCACCGGACCCTCCTATGGGGATTCTAATGTTAAAGTGATTTTATTTTAGGGAATTTTATTTTAGGGAATCTTCGAAATTAGGGAAAAAAATTATGACTAAAGTATAAAACCTATACTTTATTTTAGGGAAAAATTTAAAAAATTAAAATATTTTTTAAAACTAAACATTTAGAAGAAATAATAACTTTCAAATCCCGTTATCGCCGAAAACTTGTTCAAAAAATGCTAATATTTTATCAAAATAGTCAGACATTGGAGCAAATTATAATAACATTTATGACCCTATTCTAATTGTGTCAGAAATCTGGTCTGAATTAGAATCAGTAATAATAATTATTTTAAAAATTGTGGCTTTAAATCAAATCAAGAAATTCGCGAAATCATTGATACAAATATTTTAGAAACTGAAGACACTGAATGGTAAACATTAACCACTCATTTAAATATCAGTGGATATAGTTTTGAAAGTTGTCAATTTTGATGATAACATTGAAGTCTATGAGACTCTAAATAATGAATGCCTTAAAATAGAAAATAAACCGACTATGGAATGCAGTGATTCGGACGACGCAATTATTAAAGAATCTGAAGATAAATATATTGGCATTAAGGATGTGCTTAACTCTTTGTCAAATCTAAGGAAATATGGATTTTATAATAACTTTTCTAAAGAATTCTTTAATTCAATCAATCGATTAGAGAAAGACATTCATCAGAACAGAAATAATAATTTAGTTCAATAAAAAATTACCAATTTTTATAAGTAAATGTATGTTAAGTTATTTTCAATAAAATTATTTATATCCTCTATTTAAGGGAAACTCTATTTTAGGGAAACTCTTATTTAGGGAAAAATTCCCCTTGCACCAATCATTCCCCAAATTAGAGGTTCGACTGTATATTCGAATATTTTAAAAGTATAAAAATAAATTAAAGCTCTAATTAAAATGAATTTATTGTATTTAATGAAAATATATTTAAAGTTTAGCTAATTTTAAATAAAAAATATAAAATAAAAATAATTTTATATGAATTTAATTTTCAATTTCTCTCATTCCCTCTGAAAATTAGTTTCATCGTTTGCGAGTGTTTTTTAGAATCTTTATTATTGATAACAGAATGTGTTATTCAATCTATGAGTTATATTAATAGTTTGTGTCACAAACTTTGTGACTTAAAAATTCCTCTCAAATGACATTAAATTTAGTAAAAAAAATATGCTTTGAATTTTAAAACATAAACCTTTTAATTCCAATATTTGAGTTAATATTAGTTAAGGGGTAAAACTCAACACAAAACACATTTTGATAGCATTATTTTGTTTACATATTTTAGTTTGATTTTCTTTAAAAAAATTTTATTTAATTAAAGTTTCTGACATTAGAATAAAACATTTATCAAATACTACTTTTATGAATATAATCTGTGATTTTGGTGGACTACTAGGTATGTATTTGGGTCTTTCCCTTCCTTTTATATTTGAAAATACTTTTGAAATAATAAAATAAGTTTCAATAATTACAAAGAATTACAAATGTATATAACAAATAAATTTTCAAATAAAAATATAAATGCTAACAATATAAATAATTTAACAATAAATTTAAAATTTATAAAAAATACCTTATCAAATAGAATATTTGTTCAAAGGAATCATTAATACATAATATGTAATAATATTAACTAAATGTTTTCTTTGGTTAATATAACTTGAAATATATCATAAATATATTTTTTTTAAATCCATATTTGAATAAATTAGATATATTTTATTTAAAAATAAATATACAGTCATTTCTATATTTAGGCTGATTTTTGTGTGCTTCAAAATTTTTGCCCTAAATTGAGTTTGGCTTAAATGGAGTTATGAAGAATGTTATATTAAAATACAATGTATATAATAAAATTAATTAATTGAGGAGTTCTGCTATTAATAATTGTATTTAACAATTTGATCTCGTTTACATAAATCTTTCTCTAATTTGAATAATAATAATCAAAAATTCTTTAGTTATCAAATATTTAAGAATTGTAATACCATGTTATATCAGACATGGCCAATATGGGGGTATTTCAAAATACCCCCCCTGGAACCGGGGAAAATCTTTTTATAAATAATAATTATTATTAATTAAATTATATCAAGATAAAATAAACATTTTCAATAGATTATAATTTGATTTTTCAATTACTTTTCATACTAAAATATATATTTTAAATTGAAAATCTAGTTTATTTTCATATTTATGTTATTTTTAAATATCTTGATTAAAAATTATATGATTATTTTCAATTTTAATATTTTTATATAATTTGAGTAGGATTAGATAATATTAACCACACCTGGGAAAAGAATTTACTTAAAACTACAAAATAATAATTAATAATAACCTCATAATTCTCTGTGTTTTGTGTAAGTTATTTTCCTTTCTCATAATATTATTGGTTGATAATTTAAGCTTGGGCAAACGATAAAACAATGAAATCATGAAAATTAAGTCGAAAATTACATTTTATTTTAATTTTATTAAATATAGATGTTAACTTTTATCAGACATTATTGATAGATTTTTGTTCAATATCTTTTACCATGATACAAAGTTTAGTAATGATGAAACAATTATTTCTTAAATATCTATTAAATATTTTTTCAATTAACTATATAACGATATTTGGGATTAGAAAATAATATTTGAATTAAAACGTTACTTTTGTCAGATTTCAATTTCTATTTCATATACAATTTGTATTTTTGATTAATAGTGTAGCTTGGAGTCATGTACAAGTTATTATTAGTCATATATCGTTTTAAGATTTACTCATTCAATTGTTTTGAGAAAAATATCAGCCATTTTTGAGAAAATTTGAAAACGAATACATTATTAATAAATTCAGTATATTTTAGATTAATATTAAAGAATTAATTTATATCAAGAAATGGCATCAAATTATAAGAAATCAAATGTAAAGAGAAATCAACGAAATTATAATAACATTAGAAATTTTAATTATGTTAAACATAAATTTACCAGGTTAGTATGAATTTATATAAACTAAATTTAATTAAAATTAATTTAATTTTCCTTAGATAGATCCTTTTATTATTTAATTATTTAATTTTAGCCAAAATTCAAAAGAAATTGGTTTAAGTCGTGTCTATCAATGGCTTCGACCGAATCATATCAGAGACGACGAAAACCCTTCACTCGAATGGACTCT
>JAQFZM010000718.1:0-26337 GCA_034695785.1 Galumna obvia
CTACCCTATCATTAATAAAGTTAATTAAGTCGAGATCTGTAGTGTCTGAACCCGCTTTCAATACAACAAATATCTTAAACGTATTATTCATTGATTTTAAACTTTTGTTGAGATTATTGTCTATTCTTTCATTGGAATCACTGTCGGACTCGTCATCAGAAAAATGAGTATAAGTGCTGACAACTGTCGCATCGATAACATTGGGGTTCGACATAAGTAAGAGTTCCAATTGATTCGGACAATATATTTGGTCCTCAATTGAGATGACGTCACATACTTTTGACTCGATATAAATATTACCCTCATTATCGAAATACCCGAAATCATTTGTTCCGAAAAATTGGTCCCAAATATTGTCATCATTTGTAGTGTTATTCAAATATTTGTGACTCAATTGTTTACTTTTGACGCATATCTCTCCCATACGATGTGCTGGAAGTGATTCACCAGAAGAGATGTCAATAATTTTAAGTTCTGTTCCCGGAATCAATTGTCCGACAGAATAACTGTTTCTTTCATACGATTTGCTTCGATATAAACACGATATGATTCCCGACTCAACCGTTCCGTAAACTAAAAAATTAAGATTTAATATAAAAGATAACATTTTTAAGTAATACCTCCTCTAAAATAACGACATTTAAACATATTCTCAATTCTAAGTCTCAATTGATTGTAGTCTTCAAATACTCCTAAATATATAATTTCTTTGACACTCGAAATGTCAAACAAAAGGTTGACTTCATTTTTGACCATAAATTCGATATCAGTTGAGTGTAAAATAAGTTTTGAAACTTTTAATTTTCCGATACTCTCTAAATATGTTGTGCTCTTTGTCTCAAAATTTCCATTAATTATCACTAATTGTGAGCCACTAATAATTGAATGCAATAAAAATGTTATCCCAAAGAGTTTATCAAAAGGAGTCGAAATAATTATATCTTCGCTACAATTCGCCAAAATATCGGTGTTTTGTAACGGAATTACAGAATAAATCAAATTTGAGTGACTTTTGATAACCGGTTTTCTATTGCCATCATTAGTACCGGGAGTTAACTCAATCAGTGCTATATCTGAAGCACATCTCTCGACAGAAATTTTTTGAACCTCATTGTTGTTATTTAATAACAACTGATTAATATTAACGAAACCATTTCCAAACTGAAGACTTTCGTCAGCGATAATAAATGTTCGCTAAAAAGTAATGAATTGTCATTTAATTTATAATATATTTTTAAATAAGTATTACTTGAATTTCATTGAATTTATTCTGAAGTTTTTCGGCAGTTTTTTGGTTATCTTTTCCACAAAACAAAAACTTAAAATAAGTTTTAGTAAATATATCTTCGATTTCCTCTAAAAATAATAATTTATAATAAATGAAAGTTTTGTTGAATGAGACAAACCATAAGTAGATCTTTCATTAATGAAAAGACAAACTCCGGCCGCTTTCCAGACGCCTATCGTTGCAATGATTTGTAGCCAATGATTGGCGCAAAAGAAGCAGACAATGTCTCCACTCTTTAATTGAAACTCATTTATCAATGAGTTTGCGATTACTTGCGATAAATCATCGATTTTTTGACCGTTTATTGAGATGTTATTCGTATAATCGGTCTAAACATAAACATAAAAGTAATTGAATCACAACATTGAACCTCATGATAAGAATTAATCTTGGTTAATTACTTTAATATTATATTAATAATGATAGGAAGTGAAAAATGTTTAAAATATAAGCCATAGTCTAGATTTAAAATTAAGTGTTCAAGTTTAAAAGTGCTAAGAACAAGAATGAAGTACGATTTGCATAAAATTGAAGGCAAAAGGAATAAAGAAAATCATTTCCTATATTTTGAATTTGTTTTATGTCTAATAATTTGATGGATTATATTCTGGTTTTAAAAATAAAATATCATTTAATAATAAAAAGTAGTTTTAAAGTAAATGAAAATTAAAAATTTTATGAATGAAATGAAATTCTTAATGAATTGTTAATCAATTAATCAATCAATCATTGAATGACATAAATAAGAGTTACTTACGATTAAGTTCTTCTGTTTATGAATTCTTAAATATTCGGACAAAAACTGTGAAATGTTTTCAAATTGTATTTCATTGAATTCATATTTAGATTTGAGCAGATGTTCTGAAATCGACATTTTCTTGATTTATATGAAAAATGAGGCGAAAAAACAATTGGGAAATGAATTGAAAAGAGGATACGACTGTTTCCGAACTTCAAAAGTGATTTGCAGTAAACTATCGGTTAATTTGTTTGTTTAACACTCAGACTATTTTTGTAGTTTAGGAAACAGTTGTCTAAAGATAACGCAATTATATATAAAATGATTACTTCAAACAGAAGTGAAGACAAAATTAGTGCCAAAACTTTTTCGAAAACAAAATTTGATTTAAAGTGTAATAAAAATGCAAACAAAATAAGTAATCAATTATTCTCTTCCCATAATTGGAGACCTAATCGTAGGGAAGGTTTGCGCCATAAACTCATTGATTGCATCGAAGATAATCAAGGATTGATTGAAATATAGTCTCCAATTTCTAATTAAGTCTAGTGTCTAACATTGGCCTTGGGCTTAATTTAAATAGCTATATAGACCAAGTTTATTATCGAAACTTACTAGTTAACTTATATTATACCTTGCACATCCCTTGCCTACACAGATATTGAAAAAATACGAAATAAATATGACTAATAAATAGCTATAAAAATAAGTGAATGCAAACTAAACTTTTATATCATTAAAATAATACCAAAAAAGAAATATTTTTATTATAAAATTTTGTGAAACTTTTAATTATAAACTTATTTAAAGCAAAGATAAGACAAAAGAAAGGAGTCGTGGGTTTTAAACATTAATCAAAATGTTGTCAACATTGAACTCATTCGACAAAAAAATTATTTCAAAGAAAAAGATAAATACTTTTATTTAATTTTTGTTTAATGAATAGAATGATAAAAATAATTTCAAAATTTGATGAAACGGATATTAAACCAATGAATCAAAAGGTCTCTCAATTGGTTTCCTTCGTCTAAAAACGAGGAAAATTATATTCGATTATTGTTTTAATCGATTCACTTATTAATCAAATTAATTGTAGAAAAGATAAACGTTTGAACTGAAAATTGTGTCGAATCGAGAATAATAGCTATAATTTACTGATAAGTCATTCATTGGTTAAATGAAAAGTTTCTCTCATTTGAGTCGACAACTGATAAAAATATATACATATTTTAGACTAAAATCAAAACAAAAGTTACTCAGAATATATTAAAAGAGAGAAAGAGAATGGAAATTGTTTTCGATGAAAATCTTGTGCTCCCATTAATCAAAAATTCGTTATTTGTTTCAATCATTTTGTCGTTTTTCTGCCATATTTTTACCATTTGGACGGCTATTGAGGAAACCATCGATGAAGATATCTATCACCAGAGGAATAGTTCTCTTCTGAACTTACAATTAATGTTATTCTCAAATAAATACTCAATACTTCGCTCAAGACTTTTGTCGCTTTTATTAATTCATTGTATTTTACCATTTATTGGATTATTTGCTTTAAGTGAAGAATTGATTCCACTTTTAATAATTTATTCAATATTTTTATTAATTTTGTTTATAATCGAATTGAATTATTTTCAGAAATATGTCCGACTTTTTAGTCTTTTATTTCACTATTCCTCAACTCTTCTTACTTTTGTATTGCTATTATCATATAAATATTACCTAGTTCATAATTAGATCAATTATTATCAAAAACATTAGATAATTTGTTATCAGTCAAGTTTACCAAAGAATTATTATTTAATATATTTATATATTTTTAATAAAAGTCAACTTAATTTTGATTATAAATAATTAGATAAAAGTTTATAATAAAAATAAAACTCAATATATTTAAGTTATAAAAATATTAATCATTAATGGATATCATATCCTTTAATTCAAAATAATTTTGAATAATTATTATTTAAATTTGTTTTAAAATTAATAAATAAATAGAATTAAATTAATAGATTAATCTTTTATTATTTGCTAATTAATATTTTTGTTTTATAAATTTATGGTTACTAAAAATACAAGTAATCTAGATCAAATCTACAAGTCGAAATCAAATCTAGATCAAAAATATATGCCTAAAATGAACGTAATTTATGTAAGCCTTCAGTAAACGCATGGATTTGTTGTGATTTACATTTTTTTAAAACTAAATTAAATTCAGTAATAATTAATAAATTGTTTAAATTTAATCGTTTTTATTAAATTGCGAAGAAATGACGAGATATTCACGAAAGAAGGGTAACAGCAGATCCAACAAAAGGATCGGCAAAAGAGCCCTCAAAACAAAAACTTATAAAAAAGATTTGGATTTAATTAAAGAGGAGTTAATTAAAACTATTAATAATAATAATAATAATAATAAAAACGACAATAAAGACAAAGCGGTTGATAACGAAGAGGATATCGATTATGATTTACCATCAAATGGACAGTTTGTGTGCCATCACTGCGAGTGAGTCATCACTTATTTATTTTGAAATGAATTAATTATTGATTTAATCACAAATTAGTCGTTATTTTATGGATGAAAACTCTTTGAAAGATCACAACAGAAGTAAATTACATAAAAGAAGAGTTAAAGACTTAAAGGATGTACCCTATAGTCAAGAAGAAGCGGAACGGGCGGCCGGAATGGGTTCTTATGATTATAAGTTTAATAATAAGTCAAATAAAAAGGAAATAATGGAAACAAATTAAAAGTTTTAACAAAACATTTTAATGTTAAGTCAATTGAATTGAACTGATTTTCAAAAACATTTATTTAATTCATTGTTTATTAAAATACTTTTAATAAAAGAGTTGTATATAAATGTGTGTAAGAATTAATGTTTTAAAACCTATTGAATGGTTATACCCCTCCAAAAAAAGTGTTAATATATTTGCTATTATTTGCAATTTTTCTCATATAAATCGTTTGCGAAGATATTGATTGTCGAACAATGTTGTGGTCACTGGTTTTCAATACTAATTTAATGAAATTTATGGCACTTTTCTTAATATAGGTTTTACTTCAAATTAATTTTTATGAAAACAAAAGCGGAAACACTATTCTCTGAAACATTTCATTTAAACTTTAATTAATTTCAGGGATAAATGGATTTCATTTTTTGTTGATTTATTCTAAAAAAATTATAAATTTTCAAATTAAATCCAAAATATATGTTA
Organism: Galumna obvia; assembly: GCA_034695785.1. Taxonomy (NCBI): domain Eukaryota; kingdom Metazoa; phylum Arthropoda; class Arachnida; order Sarcoptiformes; family Galumnidae; genus Galumna; species Galumna obvia. The sequence goes on from JAQFZM010000718.1 coordinate 5,247, forward strand.
TAATTTTACAGACATTAAAACAGATGCCTTTCCTGTCCTTTGATAGTCATTTCCCACATTTGTATATAAATCTCTTTTTGCTAAATTAATGATTTAAAATAAATAACCTAGAACATTTGAGTTTTTAATTATAAGTCATTCGACTGTAAAACTATAAATAATTACTGTTTATTAAATTGAAATATAATTATAATTAAAATTTAATCTAGGATAATTCACCCTAAGGTTAGCCATAGAATCTGACATTTTTTCCATATTAATGGCTTAAGTGTTTGAAAAGATACAAGGTCATTAATTTTTTATTTCTTATAAGTATTAAGTTTTTTAATAAAATAATAATTCATAAATTGTTTTATCGAAGAATTTAATATAAAATGTGTTTTAAAAGAAATATTTGATTTTCCGAAGACATAATGGATTTTATCTAATATTTGGTTGAAATAACCGATTAGTTTAAGTAATCGATTATTAACTTTATTTAATTAATTTTATTTAAAATAACTATTTTATTGAATTTATTTTTATTTGCAATAATTTTTAAAATATGTTTTTAAAAATAATGAAATGATAGCAAAACATGTGTTTCTCATTTACTCTTCATTTGTTCTCAACGGTAGAGTCGATTCCTTGTCTTCGATAACATCGGTGCCGACATCTTTAGAGCCATTCATTTCTCTGAAGACATCCATTTTTGTGCTGAAATCATTAGCGGAAGGTCTGAAGGCTTTACCTCTCGGGTCCTGATTTTTTTCTTCTTTAAATTGACGCCAACTCTCGGGAAGTAATTTCTCAAAAAGACAACAAATCTTGATGTGAACCAAATCCTTATCTACTTTTGTGTTAACATTTCCTTTTGTCAAAAGACTTATAAGATTTCCCAAAAGTAAAGATAAGAGAAAACCAAAGACCGGAAGAAAGTATGGACTGATGTGATGCAAGACATCAATACCTGAGTTATATAAGATTTAAGTTTTTAACGATAAAAGCGAATGCATACCTTCCGGGTCATAATCGGGTATTTTATAATTAGTGAGGAAACTCACAGGAGCACCTTGCACATATACAGTTATATTTCTTTCAGCGCACTTTTCTGTGCTCAGACCCAACATCATTGTTTGAGGATTTCTTCTATCAGATACGCCTCCAATTGTGATCCACAAACACATGATTTGTCCGGTAATGAGTCCGACGCCGGCGCCCCACTTATTAGCCCAGGGAAAGAATAAACCCAAACAAAAGGCCCCAAACATTGGTCCAATAGAGGCGCCATATATGCTGACCGCAGCCTCTACTATATTATTGCTTTGTTTGACCCCAAAAGCGATACCAATTGAAATGATTCCAATGGCGGCCGATAACCCTTTAGTCATATAAACGTTATACTTTTCAGGAATTCTTGTGTGAAGCAGTTTCTTTCCGTAGTCGTCCCAAATAATAGTGGCCATTGCGTTCAAACCCGACGATATAGTGCTGAGAGAACTGCCGAAAACACAGGCGACGAACATTCCGGGTAAACCTTTATAGTCGTCTTCAAAAATATCTAAAACAAAATATGGGAGCAATTGGTCCGGTCTTTTCACTCTTCCCGTTAACATTGGGTCGCACTCATAAAATCTGGCGTACATTATGATTCCCGCCAATATTGGTAGAGTTGTCATAAGCATAATTCCTGGCACCGCACAATATAATGCTTTTTTGGCTGACTTTAGAGTAGGCATACAAACAGCCCTCTGAACCTGTAGTTGACTCGTAGCGAAAGTTCCGGACCAGAGAACCAAAAATCCGAAAATAAAATTCCAAAACGAATTAATTTGATAGATATCGAAATCCATACTTTTCACCACAAAATAATACAATCATTAAATTTCATTTCAATTTCAATAAATAATTACTTCCAGAATTCGATTCTTCCTCCGGCATAAGCCTTCTTGAATGACTCAGCCATACCTCCCGATACATTCGCCCCCTATTATAATATTTTCAGTGTTTTGTGTTTTTAAATTATAATTGATGTCTTACTCTGACAATGACTGCCACTATTCCAAAGATCATAACTCCGAATTGGAAAAAGTCAGTCCAAATGACACCTTTAAGACCTCCCAAAGAGGTATAAATGGTTACAATCAAACCGATAATAAAAATACTGGCCGTAATCGACATATCAGTGACAATGGAGAGGGCGATCGCCGGCGCAAACCTGTAATCAAAATAATTATTTGATATTTGATTAAAGCTTTGCTCACATTTCGACCCCAAAAAATGGTAACTGAAATGAATCAAAGAATTAATTTTTTTTATAAGAAAAACAAAGTGAATGGTTATACCCATGCTAAAAGTGTTGATATATTTGCTATTATTTGTAAATTTTTTGACTTAAATCGTTGAAACAGATATTGATTAACACTAATCAGGTTCATTTTATAGTAGACAGGAATGAATATCTCAGCGGCCAGTACTGCTGCCACACTAGTCGTCAATACAATGACCCATAATTGAGATCCCGTGACGTACACCACAACAGGAAAGCCAATAAATACTGTACTAGGTAAAAAGCTTGCCATTATAGATATGGAAACGGGTAGAATAGACATATCTTGACCCCTTTGTTTAATATAATTATTAATTAATAAAAATATTAAAAATCTTGTTAATTTAGAGTATCATTTTACCCTCTTTACCTCTCTTACCCTCTTAAGAAACTTTCCTCTTGGGTTTTCTTTCTGTAGTCTTTGTAAGCAAAGAATATTCCAATCGCTAACGAAAGTAAAAACATTGATATCATAACTATATAATCAACGGCTCCGAAATAGTGCGTCATCTTTGTGGTCACTGGTCTTCAACACCGATCAACAAATTAAATGTTTCCGATAATTATTTTTAAAAAAATTGAATCACTTTTTCTGAGAATTTTTACTTCGGATTAATTTCAATTAAAATAAATGGAAGTCTATATTCTCTAAAAGTGATAAAACTCTTTTGAGAGACTTTTTGAGAAATTAATAAAACTTTTATAATGAAATTCAAATTACAATTATATAATTAAATTGATTACTAAAACGGATAACTTTAACCAATTAATAATTGAAACAAATTATTCAAAACTCAATCCATTGACGTAATGTTTAAAACAATCGATATTTTTAACTAATCTTTTAAAATGAATTTAATTAAATATATTATTCAAAATATATTAAATTTACTGAAAAAAATCAATAATTTCCTTAAAAATTCACAAATTATATAAAAAATTAGTTTTTAAAACATTTTATTATTATCAAAAAGTGATTTATTATTTTGAAAATGTTGTTTCAATTAAAGCCAAGAGCGGCTCTTTTGTATTAATCGATAATTTAAATATTAATAAAAAATTAATTAAAAAATAACAGATTTTCCGAAGACGTAATGAGTTTTTAAATAGTTTTTAACTAATATTTTTGTTTAAATAACCGATTAGTTTAAGTTATCGATTGTTAACTTTATTTGATTCACGTAAAAAATAACTATTTTCTACATTTATTATTAATAAAACTCTTTTGTGCTTGATCAAACATTCACCATATTTAAATGACATGAACATTCTTTTTTTTAACTTTAATGTCAGTCTCACAGTTGAGTTAAAATAAAAAAGTATTCTATTTTTCAAAATAAATAAAATTCTGTTATTTTGTTCACAATTTTATTGATTTTAATAAAATCCTTAAAGAAGTTCTAAACAAATTCTAAGAATAAACTATAGATTACAAATAATTTTAGTCATTTTCTTACATTTATATTAAAAATGATATAAACGTACAAATATTGTCATAAATAAGAAAAAAAATTTATTGTAAAAAATTTTTCTCATATTTTGATGAACTTATAAATGAAATTCAATTTCAATCATTTAATTTACAATATTTTGTTTAATAAAACCTATTTATAGTAAAAATATTCTTATATTTTTAACTCAAAAATGATGAAACATTTGGATTTGATTTTCAACTTAAATTACTGTCAATTTTCATAAATCACAAGATTATATTATTCAAAATTGACTTGCTCAAACTAAAAATATTTTTGAAATGAACGAATGTTATACAATTTTTGAAATGTTATACAAATAAAGTCATTTTTTTGAAATATATAATTATAAAAATCAAATCTGATTTTAAAATCATTAATATGTCTTATTATAAATGTACTAGGATATTCTTAGCTCACTTTAATTAATTAAAAATTGAAACTAAAAGTTTTTACTTAAAAACAATTGTTTTTAGTTTAGTTTTTCATATATTTTCAAATAAATAATTTTGAAAAAACATACTCTAATAGTAATGGTTTTGTTTTTAGATAAAACCATTTGTCTGTTTAGGTCTGTACTTATCGTTCAATAAATTAGTTTAGAGTCAGAAACTTTCATTTGATTCAATTATATTGTCTGACTATCTGTCAAACTTATTCTGTGCAATCGTTAGACCGGAATAAAGGCAACCAAATTGTACTTTCATTTACAAAATTGAATTATTGAAACCAAAGAACAAATTAATTGAATTCATATTTAATATGATTTCGATTTAAATATAAAATTTAATTTCGATTCTTAAACAAAAAAGTAATTTAATCTTTCAAATTTTCATCACATGAGTTTATGATCTGACACATTTCATATGACTATTGAGTCATTTGACAAGTTTAACACTAAAAAGATTAAATACTAATCACTTCGAATCTAAGAATGAAATTTTCTAATTTTGTTCAAATCTCATATACGATGCTATATATTAACAAGTTCATTTTCATTTCAAATAATAACCAATAATAAATCTTCTTTTTTAATTAACCAAAATAATCTTGCAAATTGAAAAAGGGTTCTTGTCTTTATATAAGGGGAAAATCATTTAATAGTAATAATTTAAGTTAAGGTACTTTAACTTAAAAGGTTTTATCGTTTAATCCGTTGAAAAGCAAAAATCACTTTAAAATTCTTTGAAATCGATTTCTTATTTTTTACAAAACATTTTACACAATAAAACAAGTCTTAAGATTTCTTAAAATCATTTAGTATTCCTTTTATTTTACTCTTCACTAAACATCTTATTTTCTAATCAATATTTTTTTATTAAAAAAAAGGTTTGGTTTAAAAGATCTATATTTGATTACACGAGTCTATAAAGAATACTTTTATCATATTTTTGGTTAAATAATGAAAATATGTTAACTTAAGATTAAGATAACTTTTAATCCCTTCAATTAAAGTTCGTTATTTAAAATCCAATTAATCGAGAATTTTATGCTTAACTGAAATTTAATTTTTTTGAGATTTTTCTCTTGAATTTGAGATCAGTAAATGATATACAAATGCGTAGATCTTCTCATTTGTAATACTATTGATCCGGATTTCAATTTTATTGGATAAGAGTTCTCAACGATTCTGCACTTCTCTCAACACAAAACCGCTTATTCTTCGACGCGAAACTAATACTTTCCATTGAAGTGATAGTTATCAGACATAAAACAGTTACTGAAACTCATATTCTACTAAAATATTTAAAATGTATTAAGTTTATAATAACCTTGATCAATTGCTTGACAGACAAACAAACATTTTTAGAATTAATGTGTTTTACAAAAGAAAATATTTAATTTTAAAAATTGTTTTCAACAAAAAATTCTAATTTTTAGAAAAGAAATAAGAATTGAAATATTTATTAAAATATAAACCCATTATAGAAATGTTATCCTTTTGATGAAAAGCTCATTAAATGTTCACTTATTAGACAAACCGTAAACAACTTCATTACTTGGGATCAAATATTCTCTTAAATATTGTGTTAATAATAAATTGAATTGAATTAAATATTTCGTAAAACTCATAAAATTATATTAATATTCCTTTTATTAATAATAACTAAAAATTGAGTCATCGCTCGATAAGAATTAAACTCATTTGTGTCCAAATGCTTAGAGTGTTATCAATACAAATACCGGTATTTAATATGAATTGTATTTATTATCAATAATTAATAGTTTACTTGAAATAAGAATCTGAGTAATGATAAAACTATTTTATTTTACTTCACTTTTATTCTAAACTCTTCAGTTGGGAAGACATGAAAGTAAGGACACTCTCTTTTTTATTAAAATTCTTTTTGATTTAAATATTTTGTTTTATCAATAAAGTGGTAAAACTGGAAGCTATGGTCAGTATTCCTATGAATTCCTATCAGAAGAAGAATTTGCCCCAAATCGACAGATCTACCGGTTTGGCTGAAGATATAGATCCGTTTCTTCTGTCACTTAGAATCTATGGCTTCGATTTGGGTGTCTCGAGATATAAAGAAAATGCAGGAAAGCGTCACTTTTGGCGAAACTCAGTCACTCGAATGCTATTATTAATAGCCATTAGTTTAGTAAATATTCAGGCATTCATTCATATCGTCAGTCTTTTTAAGAGTATTTCTGGCAAAAGATTCTATGATTTATTGAATGATTTGCGATCATTAGTACTCAAAATAACGATGGCTTTTGCACTGGACCTCTGGTACTTTAATAGGAAACGTCGGGCAGAGATGACTAATATGATCATCAATTGTTTCATTCAAACCGAATCTTCAAAACTACTCAAGTCTTTAGCCATAAAATGGACGATATTTATGATTGTGGGCACTTTCCTTCATTGGTCGGCCTCACAATTCTGGTTATCAACCCTTACTATACAACAATATCGCAAATGGCTTCTTGTGGTGAACTGCACCGGAGACAGACTTCCTGAAGTACTGATCCATTTGATCGCAACACTGGACTCATTTGTTTATCGAATGTATATTTATGGCAGTCGTTTCGCAGTGATGTGTGCCTACAGTCTATTATCTATTCTTTTAGCCAAATGTATTCGACAATTAAACCAACAATTGTTGGATCAGTTGCAGAACGGAAGCGAAACAGTTATGCTGGACATCGACTCATTTAAACGTCAGTTCAATTTAGTCTATAAAATGCATTTAGAGATCGAACACTGTTTCGGTCCGATTAACTTCGTTTGGTTCTCAACTCTGTTTGTGGTCTCCTGTATTGATATATTTTTCTTGGCGTGGAGTGCTGGCTCAGAATGGTTTGAGATATGGTCACTAATAGAGTTTGTCTCAATGATAATCTTATGGTTACCCCACTTCATAGTCTCTCACTTCGCTTCTCGCGTCTCTTTAGAGTCCAAACGATTGAAGCTTAACCTAAAACAGTTGTGTCGCGACAACGAGAGGGTCAGACGACTAATTATTACTCCTTCATATTATCCACGAATGAAACCAACCCTTAATCATGTGGTCACTCTCGACAGTGAGTTCTTTTTATCATTTATTTGCACCCTGGCCACATTCAGTGTTATGATGATTCAACTTAATCCGGAGGCCATCGCCAAAGTTGGATGACTATCGGCTCATAAGAGGCCTCCACTAAACCTCACAAACATTACTTTAAGACAAACTAATGATTGTTTTTAAACTAAAAATCATTTATTCTTAAAAGAGTTGTTTTGAAAGTATTTTTCAATTAATTGAATGAAAGATAAATTGAAAAATGATTTATAGAATAGAATTGAAGGAAAGGATAGACTTTTCATTTGCTTTTAAAACAAGATATTTGTGGCCAAATCTGAAATCACAATATTTAAGCAAGTGCATTTTCGAACATGCAGAGCTAATATAGAATTGAAGCGAATAAAATATGACCCTTAACTTTAATTATAGTTTACTTATTTTCACTCATTTTTGTGTTTTCAATTTCGAAATGACCTTGATTATACACCCATGAATCTAATTTCATATAAAAATCATTACAAACACCTAGCTAAAAAGCAAATATATATAAACACATAGTACTTTTATTGGTTAACTGTACTAAAATGTACTAAAAAATAATAAAACACCATGATACTATTTAGTTTTTTAATAACTTCTAAAAAATTATTCAAAATATTTTATTATTAAAAAAATTGAAACAATATTTTCAATAAACAACTAAATTAAAATCCAAAATATATTTGATTTGAAAAGATATGAATAAATTTTAAACTCAAACCATATTTCAAAACAAATATTTATTTTATGTGAGAAAAAACTCCGATTTATAGTAATTTTATGGACAGACTTTACTCTATTCTATAAACTAAATTTAAAATTTAATAGAATAGATATCAAACATATTTTTTTGTGAAAAATGAAAAGCATCAAAATCTCATCTTGTAAACATTTTTTTAATTGATGAAATACACACAAATATATAAAAATTAAAGGTTTCCACAAAAATTGCATTTTTAAAAATTATATTTTAATTATTAATTTTCTCTCGACTGAAGAGTTAAACACAATTTAAGAATAATTTTTATTAAAAACTTATATTTAAAAAAATTGCATTCATTTGTTATTCATTTGAAAAAAATGTTTGATTATTCAATAAAGAAATGTTTACCCAAACGTTAATTTCATTTATTATATTAATTTTAAAATGAAATGATTGGAAAAACACTTTATTTGAAACAAGTTTTAGATTTAATACTAGAAATTAATTTCCTTTCGTTAATACAATGAACTCAAATGAAAAAAAAGTTAAATCAATTAAATATTAATTGAAAAAAGTTTATAAATTTGAGTCAAAAGTAAAAAATAAGCGAAGATTTGGAAAAAAAATGATTTTTCAAAATAAAATTTTTGGACTTTTGTTTGTTTTTGTGATTTTGTTGAGTCACACAAAAGGACAGTACGATGACATCGATAATGAAGAAGTAGAACAGGTACAGATGCAAACCACTGATGACACTTATGATTATGAAGAGCCCGTCCAACAACACGAACAACAAATTGAAGAACTGGTTCTCAGAAGAGTGCCAGAAAATAATCAAGATAATACAACCAATAATGGTTATATGATGGCTGATTTTGTATCCATGAAAAATAATTCGGATATTGATTCTGATGCTGCAAATATTGATGACGATTGGTGAAAACTTGCTAGATTAACATTTTAAGTTTGACTATTATGAAACATTAACTTTAAATCTCTTTTTTTTATTGAAAAATTGCGGATAAATTTCGCATTAATTTCGACATAAAATACAATTTATTCTCATTTTTAATGTTTAAAAAAGTTATGGTTTCAACGATAGAGTTATTTATTTCATAAATTAATTTTTTAAACTTTAAAATATTTTTTTATTAAATAGAATTTTAGTTAATTTTATAACTTAAATGTCTTCAAATCTTAATCTCATTTGAATTTCTTCTAAATAACTTAAAATTGTTTTCAGTAATAAAAACAAATTGTAATAAAAGAGAACTGAAAAATAGGAAATTGTGTCCCTCTTTCACTTTAATTTGGATGAACGGAAAGACAACTTCCTATATATTCTAGCATTTGTTGGCATCCGATTAGACTTTATTTGTTTTCTACGATTGAATGAAATATTATTTTTATTAAAATTATTGTTAAAATCAATACTTAAAAGTCTTTATTTATTCAAACATTTTTCTTATTTTCTCAAAATTAAATGTAATTCAATAAAATGGGTAATTGTATTCGTCCCGAAGACAAGCCAATAAAGGTACATGGTAGTGGTTCTAGTAAAAAAGAATTACCCAAAACTCCATCGAGTAATGGTATCTTTGGTTCGAAGAAACACAGAGAAGTCATCGCTTTGTATTCTTATGAGGGAAGAGATGAGGGAGAGTTGAGTTTCGAAAAGGGCGACAGACTTATAGTGATTGACGACAAAGAGCCCGACTGGTGGTTAGCACGAAAACTCAATGACGAAAAAAAGGGTTACATTCCTATGAATTTTGTTGTTAACGATATCATTGAAACAGAAGAGTAAGTCTTTTGAATGTCATTCATATATACTAAAACGTTTTTATTTGTTACATGACCAAGGTGGTTCTTTAGTAAAATATCGCGCAGAGAAGCAGAAAAATTACTTCTTCTAGAAAATTACCCCAGGGGCACTTTTCTCATTCGAAATAGTGAACAAGGAATGGGTTTGTTAAATAAATTATATTTACTTAAAAAGTTATAAATTTGTTAAACTGTAAAAAATGTACAGGAGCATATTCATTATCGATTCGAGACTTCGATGCCTTAAAGTTAGATCACGTAAAGCACTACAAAATTCGTGAAAACCAAAACAAACAGTACTACATAACATCGAGACACGCCTTTCCGAGACTAAAGGATTTAGTGGATCACTACTCCAATTCATCGAATGGTCTTTGCTTTCGATTAGTAAAGGCCTGTCCGCCGAACCCCATCACCAATAAACCCAACTGTAGTCAAGAAATAGATAGAAGTGATTTAGACCTTCGAAGAGAATTGGGGACAGGTAATTTTGGTAAAGTATATTACGGACTTTTTAAAAATGAGACCGAAGTGGCCATTAAAACACTAAAACCGGGAACGATGTCTCCCAAAGCATTTCTGGAAGAGGCGGCTATAATGAGGAAATACAGACACAAGAAATTAGTTTCTTTGTTTGGCGTTTGTTCCAGAGAACAGCCACTTCTTATCGTAACTGAGTATATGTGTAACGGATCTCTTCTCGATTATCTGAGAAACAATACGGAGGGCGAGGCCTCCACTGTCATTGACCTCATCGATATGGCCGCACAGATAGCTTCAGGAATGTCTTATCTCGAGAGTAAAAAAGTAGTTCACAGAGATTTGGCGGCGCGAAATGTTTTGGTAACACTTTTACCCCTTTTATAAGTTATATCTCTAATACTTTATAAAAAGGTCGGCGAAAATAAAGTGGTAAAAGTTGCAGATTTTGGTTTGGCCCGGATTATTGATGAGGACGAATATGTGGCCCGCATTGGCGCCAAATTTCCCATTAAATGGACGGCACCGGAAGCGGCCAACAAAGGATCGTTTACTACAAAATCAGACGTTTGGTCTTTTGGTGTTCTTCTATACGAACTCATAACCAAAGGGGGTATTCCTTACCCTGGTATGTTTACATTAATCAATTGTTTTACTATAATGAGATTTTACTATAATTTAGGTATGAGTAATCGAGATGTGCTAGAACAAGTTGAGAGAGGTTACCGTATGCCTCAGCCCACAACCGCCGACTGCCCCAACACTATATATCAAATTATGTTAGATTGCTGGCATAAAGACCCGGATAAGAGGCCTACATTCGAATATCTTTATAATTATTTTGATGACTTTTTTGTTGCAAATGAACCTAGGTATAAAGATGCTGATGAAATCAGAAAACAATCCGTTTAAGTCATAAATAAGTTTGAATTCTATTTCATTAATTAAACGATTAATTCATTTACAAAAAAGTAATAACTTTTAATCAATTTTTTTTTTAAAAAAATACTTAATTTAAATACATTTATTTCATTTTCATTAATTTCGTCTAAAATTAATTAAATAGTTTTTTAATTTTAAATAAATTAATTCAATAAAATTTTTAAGAATTCAGTGTTTATTTGTCTTCAATTTGATTAAAATAATAAATGAGGTAAAAGTCAGAACAAAACAGAACATAAGAGATATCATTCCGATTAAGTAAATGGCATTTTGACACTCATTTTCATTTAAATTATTGAACCATTCATTAATAACTGAAGAGCCCTCAGAATTGACAAAAGCTGTAAAAAAGAATTTTTTAGTTATGGTTTTGGATCAGTCACTGAATACCTGATCTGAAACGAGGCATAACTACTTTTAGATTTAGTTCTTTAGTAAAGTCTTCAGTTAGTGATCTATTATTTAAATCAATTGGCGATCGTTTTCTTCGTTTACCAAAACCTAACTCTTCGTCGTCCAGACATCGATTCTATAAAATGAGTGAAATTAAAAAAGAGCTCAAATCGAGTGTTAACTGACTGGTCGACAGTCCTCTTCTTCTACGCATGCAATCACTTTAGCGGTTATACGAATGGGTCCGTTCTCTTCCATGTCCTGAAACATGAAAGCATTAAAATTAAATCTGACCACAAGATTGTTATCGGAGTCTTGTGTCGGATGATTTAAAGCCACTGATCGAAACACTGGATTTCTACAGCCATCGCTCAGCACAAGAAAGGCTGCGTCAGGTATTTGTCGTTTTTCTCGGTTCAGACCACTATTTTTGCCTAATCTTTGATTCGATGATTTCTTAACTTGAATTGAATTAGAAAATAATGAGCTTGGTGATATTGACGATAGTGATGATGATGATGACCCTGATAATGTTTGTTGTTCTCTATTGTTCATTATTTGTCTCAAAGAATTCAATGAAGAAAATGACTGAGAATTTTGATTTGAGGCCAGAGGTGTGACCTTATGAACGGTCACGTCTTTAAGAGTTGCGAATTTCCAGCCTATTATTCAATCAATTAATCGTTGAGTAAATTAATACTGATTTCATACCGTCTCCGGCTCTGACAGTAGCCTTCAATTGGATCTCTTGTCCGACTTCTACGGTGTCCTCATTCGGTAATAAACGAATGAATGAGTTTTCGTCAGATTTTACCAAAACTTCTAAATTACAGTCGAAATTGAGTGGAGAACTACTAAATACCGTTCGCGAAGGGTTCGAACTATTGATAATCAATTATTAACATGCTTGTCTTTTGTAGTTCCTATTTTCAAATCATCATTAACTATAATCAATGACTAAAATCTATTTTAATTATTTGAATATCATTTAAATTGAGTTATAATTATTGTATCGTAAAAACAGACAAATGTGTGACAAAAGGCAATCATCTGATGAATAATATAACTAAAAAGTGGTCAAACTTTTTACTTTGTGTTAAATTTGTACCAATTTTTAATGGAATACCTGTACTTACAGTTGACTTTGGAGATCCAAAACATGATTTCTAACAATAATCCTGTCCTGAGGTCTACAAACCAGAGTTATTCTAATCAAAAATATTTAATAATTGATAAAACAGTTCATATATTTAGTGATTGATTTACATCTCGTCCTCAGCGGTCCTCAAAGAGCCGATAAGAGGAAATCTCAGAGAAACTGACATCCATTGTGAGCCGTCTGACCCCTTCTGTGTTTGGACGCCACACATCTCGAAGTCACTGATTTTCACCGAAAACTTATTACTTCCAATAATATTCTGTTTTATGACACAAATATCAGAAATGGATGGATTCACATTTGAAGCTTCATTGAAAACGGGAATTGTCCCAAAACCGACGGGTAATGTGACGACAGCACTAAACTCTTCCAAATCATCATTTTTGTCGCATTTGATATCTATTTAACTCAAAAGTCATACTTCGAATCGATTTGATATCTGACTTACTCTCAGCGTAGGCTCCGTTTTCTCTCGACTTCTGTCCGATTCTCCAATCAGTGAATTCACTGTTTCTTTGGGTTTGTTTTATCTTCACTGAAGAACTTAATTGAAAAATTAAAACCAATATTAAGACTTTTCTTAACATCTTTTCTGAGTCAATGAAGTGTTTGAAATGAAGTAAAAAAAATAGACTAAAATATTGACTCATTTTAACAAAAAGACAAATTCAATAACATTTGAAAACCTGAAAGAATAGATTACTCGGTGTTAACCATCGAATGGTCAGATGACACAAATGATATGAATCAGTCTTTTGTCCATTTAGTCATTGTTTTTATCTAATTCTTGTCTTATTCTGAGTTATGTTTATTTGTTCCAAAAGCAGGTATTTTGTAGTCAACTATTGTTTCTCAATTTGTTTTGAATAATAATTAGTTCTATTGTTAAGACATTTATTATAATAACAAAACAATTGAGAAGTTTTTTGTATCTTAACTGCAATGAATACCTTATTACTGAACTGAAGACGAGTCTAGAGATTAACATAATTTTGTATTTAATATAATCCGGTCAATGAAGTCAAGATCACTCTTAAAAACAAAATATATGAATGACTTTTCAAAACCAATTTTACTCTAATTACGTCAATTTTGTTAATCTTTGAGTCCTTCAAAATAAGTCAAATATAAATTCAATATTTAATAATAGATTTTAAGCCCAGAAAACTAATTCAGACATAATGTCTAAACTTAAGACCACTTACAGATAAATCTTGGTCTCTAAAATAACCTTGAATTAAATTGCAATAAGTAGCCAGGTTAAAGTATTTAACCAGTAAAAAATGCTTCAACTTGTCACTATCAGTTCTCATATGATATATTAGATCATATGAAACGAATTTTATTGACATTAAAATTAACAATAAATGATTAGTAATTTATAGACCAATTCATGAGTTTAGAGTCTAAACTTTATACTCAAATTTCAAATTCGAGTCAAAAATTAATGACATTAAAGTTGAATTCAAACTTAAGTTGACTTTGATTTGTGAAAATTCAGTTTTATTTGTATTTTAATTATCGATTAGTAATTCATCATAACTTTTGATTCACAAAATTTTTATTTTCAATGAATATGAATTTTATTTGTGAATAACATGGATAACAAGGGTAGCATGGTTAGTCTTCATTAATAAAGGGAACGAATTTTCCAACCCTTGTCTCAATCGTGAGGTAATCGATTTGACTCTTATTTTCATCGATAATATTCGTCTAAAAATAAAAATTGATATCAAATAAAAGCCAATCAATACTGAAGTGTTTTTAAACGATTCAATGCTTATATTATGGAATAAACTTGAAAAATTCAAGTCATAAAGTTATCAAGTTCATCGATATACTTATTTTCTTATTTGAAAATCAATTCATTTGAATAAAAGGTCACAAAAATTTTTAAATTCAAGTTTTCATCAAAAAATATTCTCTTATTTTAAAAAAAGATAAACCTTTTTATATCGCTAACAAACAATAGATAATAACCAAGGTTAATATTCCATTTTTAAGCGTTTATATACTCACTTTCTCTTCGATAAATTGATTGAGTCGTATGTGTCTTAGAATGAGACAAAAGGGACAATACATGAGATTCATTAGACCCACAATTTGTATCAAAAGAGAAAAGTCAACTCCTATTTTGATAAGTTGTCCGCTAATTAGTGGTCCTAAAGAGTAGGCCAAACAAACAGCTGTCTGTGCGATGGCATAAACACTGCCATAAAGTGTAAAGAATTTCATGTCAACAATATTTGCGAGAAAAGGCATAATTGCGGCGTCTATTGTCCCTAAAATTGTAATTAAATTATTATAAAATTATTATAAAATAATTGTCAGTATTTACCGATTCCTAACCCCAGACCGAAGTGCGGAAAAATTAAATGACTTATATTTGTTGCCAACGGTATGGTTAAAGCACTGACACCAATCAATGTCAACGACAACATCGTTATTAACCATCTTTTAATAAATGAATTATTAAAATAATATGGAAGAATAATTGAAAAATGACCTTTCTACTTTTATAGGAAAACACGATATCATAAAATTAGTGCCAATTAAGTATCCAATGCTGTCCGGTATGAAAACTGTCCCTAATTTTGTATTTTATGCATAAATAATTGCTATGAGTCAAACACTATTATTGAAACATTATTTTGAGGCTAAAAGTTACCAAGTTGCCATTTTTCGGGAGTTGGTTTCATAGTCTCTATGAGCCAAAGGGGTAGACATGACTCCAATATAGACATAGAAGTGGTAGAGATACCAATTAAACCAATAGAAACCAAAATATATTTATCGGAGAGAAGTTTCTTAAAAGGGATGTCATATCCTGTGTTACCATTACTGAGAGACCAATTGAATGTAACCAATTGACAGCCTTTCCATTCATTTTAATTCAATTTTAAAATAAAAAAAATAAACTTAATTTAGTTACCGATTAATAGCAAACAAATCACTGCTATTATAGCAAAGGGCGCACTCTTTCCCCAAAACTCATATGTGAAGCCACCGAAGGGATAGCCCACAAGAACCCCAGTAGCCATTCCTCCTAAAGCAAAGCCCATAACAGATGATCGGGTCTCTTGAGATGTAAACATGTTTGCAATCATTGCCATCCCTTAAATAAATAATCATTAAAATAACAGTCAAATAAACAAAAGAATGTAAACCTGAAACTGTTATCAGAGCCGAAGCTATGCCTTGGATGCAACGCGGTATTAAAAACATAGAGAATGATTCACCAAGGGCATACACTGACAAACAATTAGTAAATTAGTTATTCTTCTTATAATATAATATTTACTTAAAGAAGACAACAAAAGAATAAGTGAACCAAATATTTGTGTCATTTCATAACCAAATCTTCTAATGAAAGAACTGACAAAAAAATTGCAAATCATTTGAACAAAAGCTTTGGTCGACAAAAGGAATCCTATTTTTCCGTTTTCGTCGTCGAATAGAGCATTAGAATTGATGGCAACCATATGACCATAACTAAGACTCAAATTCATGGTTTTCGTTACATTTGTCTCAAATAAGTTTTGCATTAAAGGTGTTGTCTCTGATTCTAATGATTGGTTTGAAGTGAACATCAATTTGTTGTTGAGATAATCCGGAATAACCGGAACTGAAAAGTATTTCAATTATATTATATTCTCTTTGATATTATAGTTATTCCATTACCGACTGAAGTCAATAACAAATTGTCGATAAGAATCGCCAAATAAATCAAAACAATTGAACACTTGGGAGTACTCTGAAGCCATTCACACAATTTGTTTAATTTATTCAAATTATGTAAAACTTTTGAACAAATTTCAAACATAACTGAAAGTCAACTATTCTTTGCTTTAAGTGAGAAAATCTTCTGAACGAATGCTATAGACTTATGGCAGAGGAAAGAGTCGAAGTCTATAATCATTTTATTGATTATTTGAGTCAAACCTCAATTTAAATCTTTTGTGAAAACAAATGTTATTCTCAACAATAAATAATTTTTAGCCTAAAATCACAAAAAATATTATCGTTAAGAAACAGTTCTCTTAAAAACAAAATAAACCCATAATTTATAAAAAAGCACTGGAATATTCTGTTCGACTAACTGTGCTCTATCTCTATCTCTTTCTCTAATATCTCTATTATTAAAAAGTAGACAAACATTGAAGAAATATATTTAGACTCAATTATTCCTAATTATTAGTTTTGATTAATTAGTATCAAGGGTATTTGAAAATCATCTTTTTAAAATAATTTTTGATAAAAATTTTTAAAATTAAAGTATCATGTTAATTATAACTATTTTAACACTCATTTATTCAGTGAATTCAAAAATTAGATGCATAAAAGATAAGTTGATATTGAATTAAACTTGGTCA
Source organism: Galumna obvia (assembly GCA_034695785.1). Taxonomy (NCBI): domain Eukaryota; kingdom Metazoa; phylum Arthropoda; class Arachnida; order Sarcoptiformes; family Galumnidae; genus Galumna; species Galumna obvia. The sequence continues at coordinate 22,455 of JAQFZM010000718.1, forward strand.
ATGTATGAATTTAAAACTAATCGTTCCTCACTTTCTTGAAATCAAATTTAATTTCATAAAATTCATTACAGAAATCAATATTTTTCTAATATTTTAAAACTATATTAAGAATTTCAATATAAACTCTTTTATTGAAAGTATTTTAATAAATAATGAATTAAATTAATGTTTTTAAAACTTAATTCAATTCACTTCACATTTAAAATAGAAGTGGAGTTTTGTTTGACTTAGAATTTTCATTGAACTCAATTACTGAAGAAATAAATTGTTATATAAGGCGTACGAGAAATATATGAATTAAGTAATTATATTTAATAATAATTATTTAAATTTGTTTTAATAACTTAATAATAAATATTATATAACTTTAATAAACATAAGTATTTCGCTTAAAATTAATCCATTCTGGAGTTCGAGTGTTCATTGTTTTGGGTTTAAGACAGAGTTTCTCAAATATGGACCTATTCTTCACATTTTTGTCTTTGTTTTTAATTATATTATTAATATTGTTATGAATTTCACTCATCTCTATGTCATCATTTCTTCTGCATTTAATCTTAGCCCAGGGTTGAGGTTTGGCTGAACCAAATATTTCAAAGATAAGGGCACCGAACAAATAAAAGGCAGCCGTTGTATAGAAGACAACATTCCATTTCTGACGAGTTCCGACCTGAGAATCCAATTTTATGATTACTATTAATTATTAGTTCACTCACTGTTTCATCGGTTCCGGAGTCGAGTATTTGTCCGACAATAATAGGTGCAACGAAACCCATAGAAGAGGCCAATGTATTAGTAAAACCAAATACAGTTCCCGTGAATTCTGGAGCGTATTCTGGGATTATTGGATATTCGCCTCCAGTTATGAAACCGTATAAACACATACTAAACACTATGAGTACTATTACTACTATTAATTCACAGCCAACAGAAGGTATTATCAATAAGCAAATGGCCGGACCCACCAGTGCTGTCGAGAAAATGTTTAATTTAATTGATTGTAAGTCTAATTGAAATTGAAATCTAACCAATCATTTGAAACAATTTTCTAACCCGAGTTCGAGTGAGGCGGGTCTTTATTATCACGAAATTAGAAAGAGATCCGGCGCTCATCAAAGTTATGGCAATCGCTAAATACATAAGCGCTGTATAGAGTCCATTCTCTGTTATTTTTAAATTGAAAATATCACTCAAATATGAGGGAACAGAAGTCGCCAAAACATAATAACCAAATGTTCCGCTCGTTTTCGCGAATATCGACGCATATATTGCAGGCGATGAAAGGATTGCCTTCCAGGGAACCGACGCTTTTCTCTATTTTCAATATAATTATTCATAAGTCGAATCTAAAACAAGTGAATGGACAGACAGTGGTCAGACCCTACTTTGTTTATACTAGAAGTTGTGGCAGTATTTTGTAAGATATAGAGATGTTCGTCCGGATCAATACCATTGTCTTCTGCGGGTGAATTGTGTGCACTACAGCACCACATTATAAGCCAAATGCAATGAATTAAACTCGAAAAGTAGAAGATTGTGGGCCAACCCTCACCGAACTTCAATCTTGAAAAAAATCCAGACAATGGAGAGATAACAACAGCACCGATATTACCACCGAATTGTGTGGCCGCGATCGCTATCGTCCGCTCTTGAATTGGAAACCATTTTGCGTACATCGAAAATAGCGATGCGTTCACTAACCCATGAAATGCTCCGATAATAACCCGGATAACAATGAGCCAAATGTAATGCTCTTTTGCAGCGAAAGGCGATAAAGCATTGACAACAGCCGGAACTCCAATCCCGAGACCACAGACCCACTTCGCTCCCCATTTATCAGTGATAATTCCGCCCATAATTTGTGTGGCAGTAAATCCATAGAAATAAGCGCTCAGAATAAAACCCTGAACTGTTAAATTCCAATCAAATTGTGCTGACTTTGAATATTAAAATTCAGTTTAAAATGACCAAGCTCTTTAAATATTACCGTATTTTCTTCACTATCCGATTCATTTATGGACGACGATATACACGAGTCCGGGGCATGACTCTCACCCCTGGTCTGGTTAACCATCGCAACGATAGCAACACTCAAATTGACTCGAAGTGCATAAAGAAGACTACAGGCAGTCATTCCTAGAAAACCAATTCTAAAACGACTCGCAATTAATCTGAAGACCATTTTTTTCGGTAAATACACAACACTTTACATATCATCGGAACCGACAAAACAATAGATTTGCATCAAATTCTCCATTTTTCTCATTAAAAAAATGTTTGATATAATTCTTAAATTAATTTATTACTCTCTAAAAGTAAATCACTTTATTGTTATTCCGATAAAAATTAATTTATATTTAATTAAAGATGTATTTCATTAATAAAAGTTTGCTAAAAATGACGTCAAAAGAGTGCAATAAATTGTAGAATAAATGATTCTGATATTTATGGGACTTTAAATATGCTGGATATTTGATAATTGTGAAATAATGAGCTAGCAAGGTGATCTCATTTTTAACTCATTTGTCTGACATAATATTCAAAAACAATAAATTTTTAATCAAATTTTTATTTAAAACCAATGTATGATAATTATGACCAAAACATTGATTATCTTTACTTTTGCATATTTATCTAGTAACATTTAATTATGAAACCATTATAAATAATATGCATAGAAATAAGTTCAAACTCTATCCTAGCTCATCTTTTGTAATCATGAATTTGTTTTAATAAAATAAAAATTAATTTCTAATTGAATTTATCTCTCAGTTTATCGTAAAAACATATTTATTTCCAATTCTTATAAATAAAATAATTTTAATTTTAAAATTTTCCATTTCACTTGTTCTTATTAGAGATAACTCTTGATAACTATAAGCATCTGACATCTGTTCAAGGATAATTAGTGAAACCCCAAACTTGAAATATTAATCGATATTAAAATTAAAGTCCAATAAGACTTCAATGATATTCAACATCTTTTTATTCTAAATATTTTTGTTTTGGTTTTCAAAGACCATGAAATGAGTGATATGTTAGTAACTAACGGTTAGATCCCTTCTCTATGCCTTCTCTTTGTAATATCGAATCAAATTATTAAAACTAGACATAAATGTCAATCACGTAATGCATAGAATAAAAACTATTATTAATATTTACAATAAATTGCATTAAATTTCAGAAGTTTGTAAGAGTCGACCAAAATTTACCAAATTTTGAATTTAAGCAAATTTTATAATAAAACTCAATATTTGCTATTTTTTATTAAAAGGCCAGACATGACTTCAATGACATTTTTCCAAATGTTTAGTCATCTCTTCAGTTGCTTTTAGAGATAGCCTTTTCGCGCCACTGATTACTTGTGTTCAAAACATACAAAAACTCTTGATTTGGAAATAACAAGGTTATTTTGCTTAAATAAAAGCCTTATTGTCAAAACAATTTGTCAAAAAAAAAACTCAAACTTTGTTTTAATATTTTTTGTTTATAAGATATTACTTTCGATATATTCTTTATAAAACTTTATCTCTTAAAATGTTTTTTAGTTCTCTCTCTCTCTCTCTCTCTCTCTCTCTCTCTCTCTCTCACTCACTCACACACACACACACGTGTAGACATACACCTGCTTATTTTACAAAAATTATAATTGACTCTTGTTATGCTAAAATCAGACTTTTGAAATCATATGTTAATAATATATAGCATAAAAAAGAACAAAATAATTTACCTCAAAAAATAAAAGTTTTGGTACTTTTTATGCTATTATAAGTAAATAAGACTTTAAAAGTCTGGTTTTAGCATAAGGGGTGATTCACATATTACGTTCGCAATTGGGGGGAGGGGGGTGTCGGCCAAAGCGAACTTTTGCGAACAAGGGGGA
>JAQFZM010000719.1:0-26320 GCA_034695785.1 Galumna obvia
CACAGCTTATTAGATAAGAATTAATTACAACCCCAAGAATCCTAGATAAACTTTTTATTTATTTGAATACAAAAATGAATTTACATAAAACCATTTCTGAAGAAAGATTTATTTATTTCGACGAATCCTCATATCACCTCAATGAATTGTCAGACCAATTACTACAGACTCAAAAAACTAAAAATAAAGTTAAAATTAACAAAAGCATTGGACCTGGAACGCGCTATTCTGTTATTGATGCAATTAATACAGATGGTTTTATAAATAATGTAAGATTTATTCTTAAAGACGAAACTTTTAATTCAGAGAAGTTTGAAAACTGGGCCCAAATATATTTAATTCCAAATTTGCCACCTAATTCTGTGGTTATTTTCGACAATGCCGCGATCCACAGTAGGATTAAACTAAAGACTCCAACAATGAGATCCACCGCAGAAAAAATGAGACAATTCCTCAATTATTATAACATAGAATTTAAAGAAAATTTTAAAAAAAATCAATTATTTGAAATTATAATGAATAATCAAAAACCAATTCTTTATTACTTCGACGAAATGTTAACAAATTCTGGTCATATTCCTTTGAGAACTCCACCTTTTATGTGTGAGTTACAGCCAATTGAGAAAGTTTGGGGCACTTCCAAAACTTTCCTTAGAAAGAAAAATTATGGAACCGAAAAATCTGATTATTTAAATTTATTAAATGAATCACTTAATAGAATCTCTTCGAGTGAAATCGCTAAAACCATTAGAAAAGTGATGGTTAAAATTGAATCTAGTCTTTTTTATTGTGATTTTCCCACGGATCATAATTATTGTTTGAATCATAAAACATATTTTGGTAAGTTTTATTTATTTATTTATATATCAAATATAAATTTATATGTTATTTCGTTAAACTCTAAATTAATGGATATTTTTAATTATTAAAAATGTTATTAAATAGTTGAGAGTCAGACAATTGCTTAAAACTAAAAAAAATTAACAAAATTTTGGTTATTGTATCCAATTTTGATACTATTAAAGAATTAATCAATAATTATATGATAATAAATAATGTGCTGCTATCGCAACAAAATTTCAGACCTGACCTCACCTAATTTTATATGCTTACCTGACCTGACCGGACCTGACCAAGTGTAGGAATTTTACTTGACCTAACCTGACCACCAATTTTCAAGACTTTTTGAAGCTCTAGTTTAAAATATAGTCTAAGATTATTAAAAATTTAATTACTTAAATTTAAAGTACAAAGCCTATATTGATATTTCGGCACACTTATAATAACATAAAATTTAAATAATTATGCCTTTTTTTATTCTATCCCTATTGAGTCAATTTCAAATCATTATTGAGAATTTTAGCATGTTAATTTTAAAATTTTAATCATCATATAATTTTTATAATAAAAGTCTTGTTTAGATATTATTTTATTAAATTTTGTTTTAAAATGTTTTAGAATCAAAAGAAAACTTATTTGAAGTGGATTTAAGTGAAAATGAAATGAATTACAATTCAAATGAAGAACTTTTAATCATTGATTAAATTTGAAGAAATTATTCAATATTAATAACCAATCGAATACCTATACTTCGTGGGTGGAAATCATATATCGGATAATTTTGCCGTAATTATCAAAAGTTAAAGTAAATCAAACACAATGATTACCATTAATGTGATTTTAGTTCAAATTAATTTTAATACTTTACTATATAATTTATAGACATTTTATAAAATTGTTTTTATGTAAACTTTTTTGTGAAATGTTTATCATTTTTTATCTCATTTTAATATTTAATATATTTAATTGTATGAAAAACTCTTCGAATCAGTCTTTCAGAGGAATAATTTGTTAATTCTTAGCAAATATTTGTTAAAACAAGTTTTAATTTATGTAAAAATGTCTTAAATAAGATTATATTTGAGCTAAAAGTTAACAAATTATTTATCAAAAGAATGATTAGTGAAGAAATGGAGAAACAAATCAATAATATATCACTAATTGAATTGAGATTAACATTCGGGTCATCAAAGAGTTTGACGTTTGAATTAAAGACTTAGTTTCTAATGACAGTAAAAGGACTGACAATCGGATGACAGCCCTATAACATCTGTCACCGCAATTATCACTAATAACACAATTAATTGTATTAATAGAGAAGAAGTGGTGCGAAGGCATCGATGCGAGCGAACAGAATATTTAGAGACATCTTATCATCAAATTGTGTGACATTCAAGACATTCATTGAAACTTGAATGAAGAGGAACCACACGCAGCGAATAGGGGTTGAGTCGTATTGATTGCCACAATCGACGCTCTATTGTGATGATCGAAGCGGTGGTATAGCGAAGAGGTAGTACTTCGATCGCTACCACCAGTGGTTCGATCAGAATTGCAGCGCCGACTGATTGTGGTTGGAATGGAAGGATCAGATGACGACAAGAGGATAGCACTGGCAGATATAGACCTGCGGCCACTATTTTTGCTATCACTCACAATTGATTGACTACTTGTGTCGTCTTTCAACGTATTTTGCGGCGGATTAGGCGATGGATTAGTTGTTTGATTGAACGGCACTTTTAATGCACTTAAAGTAACGCTATTATCGTTATTATCGTTCAATTTGTTAATATTTCGCTCATTTTCTATGAATTTCAAACACTTAGAGTTATTGGCTTCGACTAAAGGACTGATCGATCGGCACTGAGTTGTAATAACGCCGTTATTATTGTCGATAATTGCACTCATTGTACTCATTGTACTCATCGAAAAGTTTGTACTCGACTCAGTTCCTAAGCTATCGATAGTCGGCGTCGTAGCAGTCATAGGATCCACAGACTGATCACTGACCAGAGGAGGAAAAAGACGTAAAGCGATGGCCAAATCGTGCAGGACTTCAATCTCTTTATCTTCAATCAATTTAAACTTATCGTTGAAGAGAACGAAATGAGCAAAAATGCAATTGAGATGTGAGTGAAGGCTAAGGAGAACCATCTCTTTGAAGTGCGAGTGATATATATGTGCCAACACATGATATAATAATTTTGAAATCTTCTTTACTATCGATTCAAAATTTGTAGGAAACTCTTTATCTGTTAAAACAGTAAAAATGTATCAAATTTTATCACAAAATACAAATAAAATGTAAAATGTGTTCAATCAATCGAATAACTTTTCTAAAAATAAGTGAATAATAATTTGCAAGTTTCAAATTTTTCAATATTACTAAAAATTGTATTCTTTCAGAATTCACTATTTTATTGACAGAAATTTCTGGGAAATATCAGTGAAATTTTGTAATTTTTTTTGTGATCTCCCATTTGGTACTCATCTATGAAACAAATGTTCAAATCTTTTATTGAAAGAAATTTTTGGAATTTCAATGAAATAACTGATGAAATCAGAGATTTATTTGAGAGAAAAATTTCGAGTATTTGATGAGAAGACAAAGAAAAAGAGAAATCCATGGATTCGTCCCATTATTTGTTATTCTCTTCGAATTTCAATGAAATAATTGAGTGAAAAATAAAAGTTTATTTGAATACAGGGATGTCTTAACAATGAAAATGTATTTGGTTTGGGATAAGTATTTGCTCACCGAATTTGGTCGGAAATATCGACTCATCGTTTACAGTCTTTTGTGTAAAAGTCATGACATAATCGATATATTGAGGCGCCGCTACTTTACATCGCTTTCCTTTTTCGTCTATCCATAGGTAAGACCTGCAAAAGCGAAAGTCCTGTAGTTTTGTTGTCATAAATCATTGACTAAAAAAAGTCAAACAAAGATATTATCGAATTCTAGCCATAAATGTAGTGAATGAACGGTGAGAGCACTTAATTATAGTCTTATAATAAAAAATCTTCAAATAAGAGATTCTGTTATCTATCAAAAGCTTTGTTGAGAAAATTACTGCCAAAGAAAGCAATGTTTGAGTTATGTTTGCAAATACCTATTGCAGGGACCGGTCATATCAGGACATCCAGACATTGAACAGAACTCGGATATAGTGCCGTATAATAGGTTGATGTGATCGAAAAATGCGAGCGCTATATAAGGAAAGAAAATAATTGAATTTTATTATAAATCGATAACAAATGGATAGCAATTGATGTAAAAGTTTGTCAAAAATGGAAGAGTGCGTACTGTGTGAGGCCAACCATTCGTTGTAATCGAGACCTTCGGGCAAATTAACGATTTCACGCAACTTGTCTTCAGGTGTTGTGCACTCGAGCAGTGCTGAGTGAAGATATTGTTTAGTTTCTTCTTGAGAACTGGTGACTGCACTCACATCCTTGTCTTTACGACGAGCTTTCCTACAAATCATAAGAATTAAATCAATTATTTATACAAAGGATTTGAGATAATTATTATTAACAATAATTTGTTTGATTTGCGTAACACTTAATGTTTGAGAGTATCGCCAAACAAAAAGAAATTCATTAATTAATTGAATTATTCTTAGAACTAAACAAAACCTTTTCTATGAAAAGGAATAATAAAAATACTTTGAAAAATAGGGTTCAAATAATCGGATAATTAGTAGCCATTAATTATAATCTATAATAATATTTAGTTTTAACTTTACATTCAGAGCACAAATCATTATTCAAAATAATTATTAATTATTTGATTAAAATCGAGTTTTGTATTTATAGTCGATATTTTCATTTAGGAAAATGGGATAAAATTCGGTTCATTTTTATTTGTATCGCTCTTTATATTAATTTCAAAAAATATTATTTTTATTAATAATGAGAGTTATTTAGAGAATTACAAAGAATTTTATTTCTGATAAATTCAAAACGTGATGAGCGCTCCTATAGTGGGCTCGAATGAGCCAAACCTTCGATAGAGAGGTTTGAATATAATTTCAATTTGAAAATTATTTAATCTTTTTTTTCTCATAATTTTAATGAATACTAAACTATGAATTATTTATTTTGAGGGATATATTCATTAATTCAAATGTGTTTCTCAATCGAAGTTTAAATCGAAGCCGAAATGAGTTCTCGTTTTTCAAAATTGATTTCTAAGTGAATTAAGTTTTGAAAAATTAATAACTAGGAAAGTGTCGCCTTTTGCAAGAACTCCATATAAATTATTGAAAAACATTTTCAAATCAATTGCAAAATGATAGCCAACGACAGAAAATATGTGCAGACATTGGATTTATGATAAAAAACCAATACTTTCATCAATTTTAGTGAACATTTGATTTTGAAGTCTCATTGAAGATAAGGTCAAAAATTAATATTCAATAATATTAACGAACAGAAAGCAAACAACGAGAGCTCTGAATAATTTATAACTTATGGAAATCAAAATTAGTGTTTAATCTAATTTAAGAGGAAAAACATATATTTATGGCTCATATTTCTTGAAGTCAATGATTATTATTGAAAACTGTATTTATTAAAAACACGATTAGTTTGACATCAAATTCAAACCCAATTAAGAAACGGGACTTAAGAGCAAAACAAACAAATCTTAAATTTAATTTAAATAAATGAAAAACAAATTTAGGATAAACTGAAATCAAAGCTACTAATAGAGGAACAAAAAATTGATTCAATCAAATGTGAAATTTAATCATTGGTTTCAATATTAATGTCAACGTTTTTTTTAGCTCAAACATAAGTTTTATGTGCTTTAAATCATTAATACATATTAACTATAATTAAGAGATAGAGTGGGCGACACATCAAAAGCATAGGAATAGCGGTAATAAAACAAATCAAATACTTAATGATAAAAACACGTATATTTCGTACCCAATAAAAGAAATTAGATTTAGTGAACACTGAGACCAAATCCTCATTATAATAGGACAGACAACTTCACAACTGATACAATTATATTTTGATTTGCTTTGCCTTCGGACACAACTATTCAATTGAATAAGTTTTAAATCTTCGCACTTGTATTTAAGTGAAGTCAAGTTTTTGTGGTGTTGTGATGGAAATCGATATGAATAGCAATTACTGATTCGCTGTTTATTATTATTATTATTAGTTTCGCATCGATTTGTTTCGTCAAAAGAATTATTATTATAATCAAACTTAATATCGATTTCATTAGAGATAACTGGTTTTAAAAGCATTTGACACAACTCTTGTTGTTATTTGAATACATTGGAAAACAATTGGTTTTATGTTTATCACAAATATTATAATAGTATAGTAATCACAAGAATATCTCCGATGAATATAAAAAATGTGGTATAAAATGTTAGAAACGGCAGTAGAAAACTATTTGAGACAAATAGAGGATATGCTAATTGAGTTTCAGAAGAATTTTTATTTAATTTTAGATTTGGAGGTGAAGTGAAGCAAAAAATGTAATCAAAGGCAAAGGCACTGAAATCTCACGAAATTGTCATTCAAGTCATTCGGTTTGGTGTCTGAGCACAAGACTCGTAGAACTAAATGTACCCCAAATTGTATTTGTTTTAAATGAACACATCCTATGTCTTAATGTTGAGCGCAAGTGTTGTGTCGACGATAATCAGTGCAGTTGTATATAACATATAAATCATATGCAAAAAACGACAGCAAAAATATAGCACAGAATAAGTGTTTTCGCATTTAATTCTATAACATTTAAGTTGAAATACATTTGAATTACGGAAAACATAAAAACACAAATTCAGTGACTATTAATTTAAATGATTCGCAACTGTCTTATCATTTGTTTAAGAATAATAGTCTCTCAAAACACAATTCTGAGCGAAAAAATTCAATACAAATGAAATATAAACTGAACAGAACTGGAATTAAAACTATAATACAATTCGAGGCAATAAAACGGAAACTTCATATTTGACAGCGATTTGAGGTCACAATTGAATCAATATTTTATGGTTTAAATACAAATCTATAACTAATTTTGTTTTTGAGTCGATTTTCCCTTATTTTGAGGAATATTTGTTTGTTTGAAATTGTATGCAAACACACAATAAGAGGACTATTGCCTTTGTTTTGCCCTTAAATCAGGACTTTTTGATGCGAATTCACGTAATTTTAAAGCGAAAAATCAAATACAAAATATATGTTTGTTCGGCACAACACATATTTGCATTATTTCTCCCATAGAATCAGCATATCTTTCAAATAGAATCTGTTTGTGAGACCAATTGGCAAAGATTTGTAACAAATAATCGATAAGAATCAGATCCATTGAGAAGAAAGAATAAGAGGAATATTATTCCAAACGAAACATAAGTCACCGGAATATCTTTGATCGGAGAAAACCCAATAAATATGTCGTCGACACAAACAATTCAAACGTGATTTTTCTCTCTGTTTTATATAATCGGATTTATTTGTCACAAATTTAATAATAAGAAAGAGAGTAAAATACAGCCGTTCTGTCATTGACTACAAACCAGGAGTAGAGTTGAGTCAATCCGACAAAACAAAGAACAAAAAAACGACAGATTTAATCATCGAATTGTAAATCAGATAAGACTCGTCTTTTGAATCATATATTGAATCTAAATATAACCAAAAGAGTTCTAAAAATGAGAAAAAAACTTCATTTGTTTTCCAACAGAACTAAATTATAACCGAAAAGAATGGAAACGAATTATAGGGAGTTATTGGCAGTCCATCAATAATAGTAATGAACCGATTAATGGCTTAAAATAGTTATTTTCTGACTATTTTTGTTAGGATTTTATTCTTCTTAAGCTTAAAGTTATAATCAAATACTGTTTAACATAAAAAGAGATAATTTGAGACAAAATTGTTGTCTTTTCTTTTAGTGTGAAAATCCTTTTCATACGGATATATAATGTATTTTTAGTGAAACGACAGATGTATAGACAGTTCAATGAGAAGTTTATGTATTTTGTAGTGTTCACTGACTTTAAATTCACTCTTTTTTACTCTGAAAAAGATTTTCACTTTAAATGAGTGAAAGAGGAGTTAATGTTTGCCTCATTTATGAATTAACTCCGGAAGTTAAGGCATTTACAAATGAAGGGGAAGAGTATATATCCGTTTAGGGTTCGGATAACAGAGGAATGAGAGAGACTTAAAAATTTAGTTTCAAATCAGTGAATACAAACGCAAAGTGTGTTTAGAGGAGTGTATTGACTGAAAACTAAATGCTTTGTGAAGAGGAGATGCGGATGCAATTGCCTTAAGGATTAGATACATGTATGCGAGTGGTGTACGAGTGGCAGAGCTCAGCATCAATGGAATGTCTGTCTGTTAGCCATAAGCTTCAAAAATCGCATTACAAACTTAACCATTAGTTGGGATCCAATGAAAGACAAAATAAGTTACTTTCACTTTGAAAACAAGTCAAACAATTAGTGTATTATTCTGTGCCTTAATTACAATACTATTGTGTGGATAATGTTCAGCATATTTTGAACGTCACTCAAAACACAATGGTTTGAGTCAAATGCTTTATCAGACATTAGATTCTATTTGAATGCTTTTAATAATAATTCTATTAATATTTGATTGATTAGAGTTACCATCAAAACACTATTTTTGAATATCAAATTCTTTGACACTTTCTTAAGACAAATGGCTTATAATGAGTGGCAAAATCAGTCAAAATGTTTGATCAAAATTAGAGTATAAGTACTGAAAAGATGTTTACCATTTGCTATCAGTTTAGTTATTAAATGTTAAGAGAGAGACAAAACTTGTGAACATAACATCTTAACGATTAGATCAGCGAATATTTCAGTGTTAAAGTGTATATGTCTGTGAAGGTGACCCTCAATACGACCCTCACAACACAAAAGAAGATACAAAACAAATTGATTTATTCACTAATCATATAATAAAATTTTCTCCGAATCTATTAAATATTAAAGAGAATATAAATTCAATTAGAAATTGTGTAACACTTAAAGTAATGAATTAATGGACTCTCTCTCTCTCTCTCTCTCTCTCTCTCTCTCTCTCTCCTCAATAGAAAGTCTGTAAATGGCATTTCTTTTGAAATGAATAAATGCATTTTAGGATATTCTGTGCGAATTATCTGTGGACTAAACTTCCCGATTGAGTACTTCAGGAATATTGAAGAAACGATTTTCTTTCAATTTTGTTGTTAAAGTTATTTACGGTTTGGCAAACGTTCGGCGATTTTTTGTCGACAGTCTTTTCATAAATATTTTTATCTGATATTAAATATAATAAAGTTTGCGCTTAAATCTTAAAAACAGGACTTTTTGTAAAAAGTTATTTTGTTTCCATTTGTTAGTACTTAAGCTTAGTTTCTATACTAAAGTCAATAAAGAATTATCCGTTTTTTCTAATGAATGGAAGTAAAAGAATTTGAAAAAATAGTGAAAAGTTCGCAAACGATCGGAAATATTAGAGTTTGAAAAAGTTGTTAAACAATGGAAAACATTATTTGAGAAAATTTTGATATATTTTTAGACAGAGAAGACATCAAAGCTATCAAACACTTCCAAATAGATTTACATAACATAAGTGCCAAAAATTTTGGTGATTTCAAAGGTCTTTGAACTGAAAGTTAGAAACAGAAATATTATATACAAAACTCTTTCAACTTTAGAACCGATGAATATTTACTGAAAATATTCAAAATAGTGTTGAGATATCATCGAAAAGTTGGAGAGAAAGAGTCATATAAATGGGCCGACACTTAAAGCAAAATAATTTCCAGATCTTTATCTTTATTTCAAATGCATTCAAAGCAAATCCAAATGAGTTTAACATTTGTTGAAAAGAGATTTTAAAATAAGATTTTAGTCAATAAAGAAAAATATATTTATTTGCAAATCAATGATCAAAACGTGAACCGATAAATGTCTCATTGATTTTAAAATTTTAAAAAATTATATAATATATAAATCTATTAATTATATTCTTAAAAGGAAATTCATTTAACAGAAACTAAAAATTATTTATAATTTGCTTCAAAAACTTAATGTTTCCCTAAAACTTTTAGCCTAAAAGTGTCTGAAACGACAAAATAATGGCTAAAAATTTACAGATAATTGTGAATTCGTGTTAAGGATTAACAGAGTTCGCAACCGTTAAATAATTATTGAGGCGTTTCTCCAAAATTTGCATTCAATGTTTGACTTATAATAAAGAGAAGTAAAAACATTTATTCAGTCATTAATCTTAAAATAATATTAGAGTTAAAACATTTAAACACTTCATTAAATAAATAAATTATTTTTCAAATTAAATACAATAATAAGATATTGAATTCTAACAAATTCTGGGATCTAATGAAAAATTAAAACCAATTTAAACCAGAATTAAACCTCTACTTATTTATCATTTATGAATTAGTTTTCTCCTAGGCTCAATTAAAAACAAGTATTTTTTGTTTAGAGTAAATGTCATATTTTTTATCAAAAAAAAACGATAATTAAATTAATTGATGAGAAAATCATATTTGAAAAGTGTTTCGGAAGATTCCGTTAAAATTTCTCAATTCCTGTGATATATAGAAAGAGTCAGTCCTTCAGCCAAAACAAGTGATAATCGCAAAAAAACCAATGACTGTGTTTTGATTGAAACTCCAAATAACAAACATTAATCATTGAGTACTCGAAGAGTTCTCAATAAAGAAATGCCTAATAATTACAAAAGACTTTGACTGTCATTAGTTGAATGATTCGGATATAAGTTATCTCTTGGCTTTCATTTTACTCAATAACACTATTAATTAATGGCGTTTAGACTGATTAGACACAACTCGCTCTACAACTAATGGAAAAGTGAAGAAACATTTTGAGAACATTTCTGTTCCTAATGTATGAAATTAGACTCAGGAGAAGTCAAAATAGAGAGTAAAAGGTATTAACTTTTGTAAAAAATACAATAAGTTTTCCATTTGAATCAAATGTAATAACATTAAGAGCACATAATCTCTAATTTCATTACATTCTATTTGAGGAATGAATGAGGAAAAGAAAGGATTGCGAGGAAAGGCCAACAGATTCTTCGCAAGTATTTTCAGCTATTCTTAGGAACCGTAGAGCGGATCCCTAATTAAGTTTGTTGTTAGCTCTGACACACTATTATCTATCATTGAATCAAATATTTAAATCATGGCTTAAATAATAAATAATATCATTAATGAATTTTAAATTAGTTTTCATTTGGCGTCAGTTTATACCATACATTCACTTCTCTATTGAATTAAAAAATAGTGAAAATACATTCAAAACAGAATATAATTCAATTGAATCGCCATTAATATTAAATTAAGGAATGAATGGGAAGAGACGGATGTCTTTATTAAAATCATGATTTATTTGAACATAAATGGATGGGTTAATACCATTTGTCACATGTTTTACAAAATAAACTATTCTTTTCTCCTCAACTTTTCAAAAACAATTCAATTAAAACGAAAATATCAAAACTAGAAAACAAAGTGTTGGGCGTCAACGAAGGCAATGGAGGGATATATACTCAATGGGTGACAATCAAGTGATAATCTCTTTAGAAATTTACATCAATTGATATTCAGATAAAAAGAGTGGTGAAGGACGGGAAATACCAAATGCCAGTTCTGTTGATGGTTAACATAGGTTTATATCATAAGATTTTTGAAGATCACATTCTCTTGTTTTTTGAGACATATTTTTATATTCGTTTAAATTTAAGTTAAGAGAGAGAACGAGTAGTTTTCATTGGCTCTCAACTAAAACACACCACTTCTTTGTCCTTCAATTTAAAGGTTTTCAGAGTAATCGTTAGGAATACTAAATAGAAGAAACGCTTTTTTATGAAACAACTTTAGACTTAAATTAGTTTATGTTCTCTACTCTCGTGTTTACCCATTGTTTTCAAAATTCACAACAAATATGAGTCCAAAAATAAAATAATAAAAATATATTTTACGTAGTATTGACTGAAACTAATATTTTTTTTTAGTATTTTAACTGACATTAAATTAAAACCAAACATAAGTTATGGGTATTTATACGAATAATGCGAACAAAGTTTTTAAAAGACATTTTTAGAAATGAGTTTCAAATATCAAAATATTTTATATCAAACCAAAAGTTGTCGGAAGAATTAATGATATGAACCAAAAGCATAAACAAAGTATAAGAATAAACTAATAAAAAAATAATTCTGAATTGAAATGAGTGGAAACAATTGCTGTTCAATCATTAGTTATGTATTGTTAGGGTCACAACATTAGGCAATATTCCCATTCTTTGCCATTCATTGTATTGCATATAAAAATAGTAATGTTATGAGAAAATGGTTTAAATGTATAAATGGATAATAAATACGATATAATTTCAGTGCTTATCATATCAGTGGTCGGCGACAGCAAAAGTGGAAATTCAGACCCATTTAGGAGTTGTCGACTGAATGACATCACTTTTATTGTCTTATGGCTGACGATAATAAAGGGGCAGATAATGGAACTGTTGTTGGGAACAGACCCAAAGATACGCCAAACCATTTCCTTTAACGGAATTCAACATTTCGTAACTAATATAAGTTTATGGCATTCGTTTCAATACTGATTTTATTTAATAACAATTAAAAAAAACTATTGTCTCTTAATTATCTGATTTCAGACTCGATATTATTAATTAAATCTAATTTGAAAACAGAGATAAAAACGAAATTTGAGGAAAAATAACGACAAAAAAATATAAATATATAAAATAAATGGTAAAATTGGTCAACAAAACCATTTAATTGAAACATATATCGTCTGTTTTGGTCGTAAATCATTCGTATTTTCGTATTTTTTAGATAAGATATAATTTTTTAGAAACATTAAGAGACAAACCTTAGATAAAAACACATTAACTATGATTTCATTGGTGTTTCTCAATAGAAATGAAATAAAAAGTATTGACTTCACATATGAAAGCATTGCTTGAATTTCATGATTTGTGTGATTCAAATGTAATTCAAATGTAATTTAATTGAAATTTAATTAGTTTTCAGTTCAAAAGTCCGATACGAATCAAATATAATATTAATATTAATAATAATTAATTAAAGTAATGAATCAGTTTTATGACAGATCTAATCGAAACGGTTTCGTATTATAGACCAAACAATTGTCTTATATTACAGTTAAAAATAAAAATAATTAAATGAATGCTATCGGAGCCGATGACCACTCAATTGTTATACCGATTGTTATTTAAATTAATTCATTTGTTTTAATGAAATTAATTTATAGATAAGAAAATTGGGAAATGAATTTTTCACTGACAATACAATTGTCTTCTCGTCTCTATTGTGAACTACAGTAGAGTTTAATGAATTTCTCGGATGACCTTTAGCTCACAAACAGACATTTGAGACAATACAACACACATACAGAACAGAATAGAAGACAAATGAAAAGGAGGCCACGAATTAATTAGTTCGAGGACTGAATATTGTCTGACAAAAGAAAAATTCATTCTTTGAAAATAAGGCATCGATTCGACCGATTATTGATTCTTTGGGCTAATACTGGATTAAGAAAATAAAAAGAGTAAACAAAATACAATAAAAATAATACTATAATGAGTTTCGCAAATATTCACTAAAAGAATAAAAATTGAAAACTATAATCCAATAATAATTAACTAAATTTGTTTAAATAAAATACTGTTTCAAAAGTTTACTCTTTTATGAGAGCGTTGACAGACAGTGAAAGATAGGTATGGAAAGTATAAAAGGTATGGAAGAGTTGGCTATAATATATACGGAAAAGAAAATTCACAATAATTCAAATGTGTGACTGATTTACAGACAACACAACAGCAAAAGCACTGAATCAAAATATATATGGTTTGAAAAAAGTGTTGCATTAAAAAAGTCTAAAATAATTATTGAGTCAATGACTTACCAAACAAAATTCAATACAAACATTCCGTTGAATGAATACTTCATTTGAAGGCGAATTATAACCGAAAAATTTAATTCAATGTAAGAAATAATTTCTAACCGAAACGAACGGAAAAAACTTTTTTTCAAAAATGTTTTTTTTAATTTCTTTCTTCTGTCGACTTCTTTTTGTAAGACTGAGTTGTTTTGTGGGTGGAATTGATTACAACTCAATACTCGGGAATATAATATACACCTCAACAGTATTATACTCTTAACTTTGAAATTTACGGCCAAAGAATGACTTTGAATGTAAAGTCAAGTCTCTGTTCAGATAAAAAACTTTAGTTCTTCGCTGAATGTCTGAAACCGCAGTACATGAGTGAAGGGAACGACACTTGAATTATCAATAAGAGAGAGACACGAATTAAAAGTTAAAACTTCTTTAAAAGTATTTTTTTCTTCATTTATTCGTCACTTTAACGTAAAATCAAGTTTTGGTTTTATCTTTAAATATGAAATGCATTTACAGTATTTGCACTCAACTGACGAATTAGTCGTACGACAGGTCTCTTCCAACAGTATTTTGCAATTGTTGTGTAATCTTGAGTGCAATCGAATCGCACAACAGATACGGTTTTAGCGATATTTACAAAATTTTAGGAAAGGTTTTCGAAAACATTCACTTTTGACGGCCAACACATTTGTCGACTAAACTATAACCTCAACGAATAGACGTTATCGACAAAACGTGATCTGAGCGCCGGTTAGTCTTTTTTGCGCACAGTTAGCAACGAACCAGAAATGTTAAGCGACTTCTCTGGTGAAGGCCTCCAACCGTTTGTTGGGTTACCTCTGTTTTGGTTCATTCCCTCAACTATTGATATAATAGACTACTCTTTATTGCATTTTTGATTTTCATTATTATTATTATCGTTTGAAAACATTTGCCGAAAGAGAAAACATAGAATCTGTGAACCAAACTCGAGGCCAGAAGTGAAGTCAATTTATTTCATTTCTGTCATTTGGCTTAAACTCGAATCGAGAATAAAGAAGAAAAGTTTTCACTTTTTTAACTTCAATTCAAATAAAGTCGATATAAAAATACAGATAAACGCAAATGAAAAGCGAAACAAGTCTTTAGGCAAACACTGGAATAAGAGTTGAGTTTTAGTTTGTGTTCGACTACTGTTTGCACTGAAGTGACTGCACTCACAAACACTGCATAAGAACTGTCAGTGAGTTTTGCCAAATAGTGATCACCGTATAAGAAAGTGAAGGAAGAGCTGATGGCACCACTGCCAGAGAGTAACTGAGAACCAGAGGAAAGCAGTTGTCAAAACAGGCCAAACAAGAGATTGAGGCAAATGCTCCACAACTCTCTGTTCACACAGACTGTGAGGTAGTCTAACATAAGAGAGGCACCACTACTCCTTACTTTTACGGCATAACCACGAGTTGCAGATCATATTCTGCGAAAAAGGTTGTGAACCGAACCCAAACATAAAACTATGCATTAATGAAGAGCACATCCACAAAAGGGAGAGGTCTAAACATTGAGAGTGTGTCAGACCTATTAGTGATAAGGACTGTTACTTTTGTTCTCAACTATCACTTCATTCAATAACATCACGAAATCCTTTTATTAATTACTGAAAAATATTAAAAATCGTTTGAAAACTAATTAAAAAATCAAAAGAAAAACTTATAAAACACTAATAAAACAAATGTAAACAAAAGAGTGTTTTATTGAATATCTTTTATTACTTTTACTCATGAATTATAAACGAAGAGAAAGTTGTTTTCGTTAAACATTTGACACAATAATAAATATTTGCCGATCAAAATGGTTTCTTAAGACTTGAGCCCTAATTGTGTTCATATGTGTTGAGCAGAGCCAGCATTTAATGGTGCTATTCATGCACCTGTTCCTCAAGACTGCAAACTTAAGGTAATTGGCAATACTGTTCACGATTAAGGCTGTGAGAGGAGAGTTGAGTTTACTGTACAAATGGGACACTATCTGAGCAACTGCTCCAACACAACAACCAATCGTCCGCTTAATAACAGAACTAAATCAGAGCGTAATTTAATAATTGATAAAAAACTTATTATTCATTAATAAACTTAACTATAATTATAGTTTTAGTCAAACAATTGACTAAAAGTTTAACTCTTCCTTTAACTTAGAAATGAGTGGGACTACACTCTCGCCCTGACTCTTGTTATCGGACTCACAGATAATTTAATAAAATTATTTTTTTGAGTAAAAGACAAAAATCAAATCATATTATAATTGAGAACAAAAAAAACAAAGAAAAAAGTGTATTATTATGAAGAATGGAAAGGCGTTTATGACGTGACTTATATTCAGATCAGACAAAATTTTCTTATATTTAATAATAAGATTTGTATTAATAATAGTAATAAATGAAAAATAATTTAGTTTTGGTTGAGATAAGCGGCAGTTAATTCATTTATGAACTTTAAATAGACTTTTAATTTTGATTTAGTTTTGATTAAATAATATTTAAATTCTATTATTTTCTTCATTTAATAAAAAAGTTGTGACAAAAGAATTGTTCGTTTCCTCTCAAAAACGATTTAAAAATACTTTTAGATACAATTCTTAAAGAGTTTCTCTTATTTCAGGTATTTTTCTATTATATCGTCACTAAAGTACAGACAAAGACTTTGAAAAAAAATGTCTACAATTTTATTGAAATCGACTTTTTCTGAAGATTTTGATGGAAAACAACTACAGAAGCAATTGTTCAGTAGATTTGAAATAAAAACTTATAGAAAAGATCCGGTTTTTTGACAATAATCTTATCATTAGTGACGAGCACTCAAGTGCTCAAACTCTCAGACAATGCCATTCAATAGACAATAAGATCAGAGGATTCACACATCGGGAGTACTCCCAAAAAGACATTTAATATGAGAAGAAATACAGGGATTTATTCTCTTAAAACTAAAACATTTTGTTTTTGGCGTAAAATAGAGATAATATTATCGAAAATCCCAAAAATGTTCGCAACAATAATCAAAACAAATAAAACTATAGTTTAGGATAAACTCAATTTCGGTTTCGTTGAGAAACTCTTTCCAAGAGATAAAATTCATATAAGAAACAAACATATGATTTATTTGTTTACTCAGTTTTACGAATTTGAATAAATTTAAATGATTTCTCCCGATATTAGAATGAAGTAAATTAGGAAAACCAACTTTTAATGTTTGAAAACCCATTTTTAATGTTAAATATTTTACTTTTGAATTAGACTTGAATTAGATAAAAATTTTATAACTAATTTCATGAATTTTCTCATTTGTGACCAAAAAAAAGTATAAAATAATGAATGAAAAGAGAAAAAATCAATGTTTAAAGAGTTTGAATTATTTGAATGAAAGTATAATAAATCAAACGAAACATTTTTTGTGTAATAAATATAATAGAATAAAGTAATTCAATTGAATGTCGAAAAATAGAAGTAAAAAACTAAATGTCATATCGATTGTAACAAAACTATGGACACAA
This sequence comes from Galumna obvia, assembly GCA_034695785.1. Classification (NCBI taxonomy): domain Eukaryota; kingdom Metazoa; phylum Arthropoda; class Arachnida; order Sarcoptiformes; family Galumnidae; genus Galumna; species Galumna obvia. The sequence goes on from JAQFZM010000719.1 coordinate 17,348, forward strand.
TTTTTTTAGAATTCATTTCACAACTTTTGTGGAAACAATAACAAAGGGAATGGAATGGCTCTACAAAAATATGATGTGAAAAAGAGTAGGTGTAATCTTGGAAACTGTGGATCTACTAATGCCTGGAGAGACCTCTCAATTGATTACGAAATAATTTTTGCTAAAAATATATTCGTTTGAAAAATATATCTAAAAATTATTTCAGTGAGAAAACCATTTATTAAATAAATGAGTTTTGATTAGAAGATATTTAAGAGAGAAAAACATTTTCCAAAATCAAGATTTTCATCTCTAAGTCTTAAAATGCGAACACAATTTCATAATTGAAATGATGGCCCAAAAACTTTCTTAGTTTTCTTTTTTAAGCTCTGAATGACTGGAAATTAGGAATTAAATGAAAATATATTTAATAAACGACCGAAAGCTCACAATAATTATTAACGAAATATTACTTTTCCTGAATATAAATAGATTTTTTTGATGATAGAGTCTTATGAATTGCAATTTAGAGCACATACTGAAAACATTGACTGTTTTCAAAGCAATTAGTAATTTAAAAGAATTTCATTTTGGATTTTTCACAATTAATGTCGACACCAAATGGGATCATATTTTAAAATAGGATAATGAAAGTCCTATAAATGAGTTGTCCTATGAATATATCATACTTTGAAACAATGAAAGCAAAACTAAAATTAAATATAAGGTTTGCGACAAACCTTTAACTCAATAATAACTTTAAGATTAGAGTCACTTTAATTACTTAATTCAATGACAACCAAAAGCCAATACTTAAAAGTAATTATAAAAAACAATAACTATTTATTGTTAAATAAGTTATTAAAAAATAACTTCAATACAATTTGAACTAAAAAAGCAAACAAACAAAACACCAAATAATTGACTCATAAATAGAAAAAATGTGGAATTTTGATTAAAAAACTAAGAAAAAAAATCTCAATTTTTGACAAATAAGACCTTAATTTAAAGAATACAATTGATTTGAGTTCTGACATAAAAACGTTAAGAGAAAAAATTAATATAATTCAGTGCATTAAATGTATTAAAGTTTGGGAATCGCCTACACATTAAACTCACGCAACACAAGATATGAACCAATATTTCACATCAAAACAAAATCGGGTCATAAAATCATTTAGAGATATATCTCTTTCTATAGAACTCTAATGAATAATGACTGAAATGAATGAAAAGAAATAATTTTTTAAACTCCAAAAGATTGAAGATTGAGGTGGAGTTCAAACAATAAGAAAAGTTTATTATATTCTCTTTAATATCGAGCGCTTAATATAAGCGTTATTCAAACGATTAGCTAAAGGTTATGAAAAGGAGAGATTTCCTAATCAGGAGTAAACCTTAGGTCAGACCACAACATAATCAGTGCATTCGAGCGCTTCATTCGAAGTATAGTTTGTCGTCAATGAAAACAAATAAAAACAGTTTAGTGTTGAGAACGTCTTTAACCAAACGAACCATTTTTTCATTTTTTGTTCTCTTTTTCATATCATAACAAAAAAGACTTTTCATATTTCGGGCGATAATTGTTTGAAATAGTTTCCAATGATTGGTGGGAAACATGCAAATAAGGGATCAAAATTAAAAATACTCTTTTCCTGTCTCTAATGCCTTTCGCACACAAAACTGATTATATCATTAATGGTCTGATTTGTGAATATATTCCCGTCTGAATACATGTTTCGAAGAAGACCCGGAAGCAATGCGTTCATAGGGATCTATCTTTTTGTGGTACTTAAGATGAGATACGGAATACAAATGCCTTTTTCTGTTGATCTGAACCAAGTGTCCGCTCAATTGACTGCCAAACGGCCACACATTCATTAAAGAACTCCAGTTGTTTGAGATAAACGATAATTACTATCAAAAGCAACAAAAAGACTACAAAAAAGAATTGATTTTCTCATTTAAGCGCATGATTTCAATAAAGTGCTATTATTTGTATTCACAACAATTTCTTCAATTATTTGATAATTACTTTAAGATTGAATAGAATGAGAACTTTGAGAATCGTTTGTTTGAAGAAAACTTTTAGACAAACAGTAATATATATATAAGAGAATTGTATGAACTGTTTTTCTAATTAATTGTTACAATTTTCTCATCCATTATTACTAAGATATTTATCACAAGTAAATAGGATTGACTCTTAAGAGCCACTCTTTATTATATGCCCTCCGGTAGAGATGGCCAAACACACACCTTATCGCACATTTATCTAAAAATTATACCTTGGGAATATTAGTTGACGTTTTTGACGTTTCAAATCAGACATTTAACAAGATAAAATGCTTTTAGAGTGTCAGAGATATAACTATTTATCTTAAGATACTTTTACCTAAAAATAAAATCTATTAAAAAAAAGTGTACGACTTTTTGTCTGTTCATCACTGGTTTAGAAGCGATAAATTTCAAATTGTTTGTCGAGAATTAAGTCTGAGATACGGGTCATGAATGAGATTTAATTGGAGTTCACTTCCATTGAGTTTAAGTATTAGTTTACGTCGAAAATAATTGTGTCGGATATGCCTTCAAATGGTTATACTTATAATAGTAAAGAAGTTTAAGCCAACAAACATTTGAAACTTAATTTTGTCCAAAAGTCTTGAGATTCTATTAATAAAAATATAAAAATAATGACAAATAATTCAATAATAAGCAGTTGTATTCGAGCCAACACAAAGACAGCCCAAACTTCAAGTTTTCTAAAGATCAGAACAGATGTAAAGTTAATGTAAATGTCATTTATGTTCGCGAGAACTGACACAACATATAAAACATTATTTTTTTTGGAAGAAAAATATCCCAAAAAGAAGAAAACATTGGGTGACGTTTGGCTTCTTTTAATTAACTCTTTGTGTGACTTATGTTATGTCAGAGCAATGAAAGAGTGTTGAAAAGTATAACCAATACTTCATTTGTTGTATAAATGTTTTGTATATAAAAACAATTAATAGACTAATTGTGCTTTTTTTACATTAACACAAAAAATGACATTTTAGTCATTTCAATGTCATTTAAGTATTTTATTAAATTAATCTTCAAATGAATTTCAATTATAAAAAGGGATGTCATCTAAACATTCGGTTAATTTGATTATATATTTCATTGAAAATAATTATTAAATTATTTAATCATCTTTTGGGTAATCTTTTCATTGAAATATTTTGAATTATTTTCTGAAAAAAAACCTAAACTTTTTGATTAACTCAACAAAAGTGTTGAATGACTTTTGCATTCAAAGAGTTTTAGTGAATAAATTAAAAGGAATTTCTGTTTCGGGAATTTAGCGAATAATCCAATGATTTGACAGAATTTCTTCTGTATTGTTGTTTGTCTTCAGAATGAAAGGAATTGTCAGCTCATTTCAACCAATAAATATTTCAATTTATTGTCCATTTTATGTATATAATGTTGACTACCGGTCCTATTCTGTTCACTCATTCTATGAATAATAATAATATAAAATTGTTATTTGTTGTTCTGTTCAGATAAAATACTCAAACATTTCGGACATAACTTTACTTTTTATGGAATAAATGAATATAAAAACAGAAAAAATGCATCCCTTTTTGGTATTAAAGTCATGACTGATATTAATTATATGCGATATAAGCATTCAATTTATCATTTTTTGCATTATTTTCATATAACAGACAATTATGCGATGAAACGGATCCCAAAATATGAATAATGAAAACGAAAGCATTGGCCCAACAAATCAAACAAATAATATTAAACACCAGAAATGAGCGAAAATCCCAATTAATACCAAAGAGATATTCTCTAATTTTCAACATATCTTTTCTTTTTTTGTAGCAAAAAATTTCTTCATTTGAATTGTGCTAATCATTGAACCGGTGGTAAAATAGCAAACGATATGCGAACACTGCGCCAAATCCTGAGCCAAACATTTATTTCCGTTATTTATCAGGTGTTTAATTCAGCAGAAAAAACAATAAAACAAATATTAAAACCTATTTAGTATATCATTGGACGGTTTGAACCGAAAAATAATTACAGCATTTCTATTGAATTTAATAGTAATAATGAGTATTAGTTAGTAAATGAGTAAATGAGCTCTTATTTCCGCCAAACGTTTTTTGAAGAATTAGATAAACAGAAAATAAAGTGAAGTATACGTCAAATCTCGAAAATATAAGAGTAATCGTGACTTTTGTGAATAAGTAATTGATTACTTCAATTAAAATCTGGCGAATAATCGCTTTACTGCCCTCTCAATGACAGAACTTAATTGAATTGAAAACAAAAAAATAATAATAAAAAGTTAATTTCAAAAGTCTGGTCGACTCATAAAAACAAAATAAGAAATCAATCAAAAACCACATCATTCGTATCGCAGATATAATTAGTATTTTTATATACAAAAGATTAAAATGACCTCAACTCAAACCATATGATGGAAATTTTGTCAAAAAGCCTTTTCTCTAATCGAATGACATTTTAGATGAAAAACATTCAAACTTTGATTCAAATTTGAAGTAATTTAAGAATTAAATGAGTGATGAAGTCCTTGATTTTCACTGATTTCTGGCAGAAAATGATTTTATAACAAATCATAATCTGAATGAATCCTTGAAACTGAAAATTCATATCTGTTTTATTCGTGAGTAAATAACTCATTAACTACTGATAGAAGCACTTCAACCGTTTATAATAATAAAAATATCTGAAAAATCAAATAAATTGAAACTCAACTCAAAATTTATAATTATATTACATTTGAGACGAATATTTTAAAACATATTTTTGATGTAAAACTGACAAAATTAATGACAAATTGCAGAATAAGTATAGACTGAGTCATCACATTATTAGGAATGCATTTGCTTAGTGTTTGACGGACTTATTTTGAGTTGAAATTATGTGAAAACTTCCATAAATTTTTGTTTAAATAAATAATTTTCTCTTTTAAAAGGAGTCTAATTTGTTTAATAGTTAACCCAAATGGCATTTGAATTATATTTCCATTATTTTCTAAATAAACGCATAAATTCAATGATATATTTGTTATCAAAAGTTTAGGAAATTAGCAAAACATTCATCATTTCAAAAGTCAGACATAAACTTAAAGAAAAAAATATTTGAAAATTAAATTTAAAATAAGTTTGAATTTTAATTTATAATTATTAATAAACTATTCTTAACTTAGAGGTGGCCAAAAAAGATCAAGATATGTTAAAACATAACATTTAAAATTTAGATAAGAATTTGAAGGGCGTCTCAATGGTCTCAATGCTATTCTCAATCGATTGACTTTTATTGCTTTAACTTTTAATAAATTCATATTTTTTTGGACAACGACTCGATTGTGAAATTAAATCGTATTTTCCCATTAATACCATTAATTCAGTTTTAATTTTGATTTATTTATTTGATTTAAACCATTCATACCATTAATCAAATAAATCAGAATTAAAAATGGATTTTAATTTTAACAAATTTTTAAATTTTACTTCAAAAGCAAAGATTAGAAAAAAGTCAGACTTAAAAGCAATTTGCAAATCGAGACAACCATTTTCATACAAAAGGCTCTTAAAATTATTTTTTAGGAAATCTATTCATGAAATCAATTTAATGATTGAGGAAAATGTGAACAAAAATCATATTTGTATTAAAAATTGATAAAATTAACAAAAGAATGGTTTGGATATAACTCTTGACAACAAATTCGTGAACTAAACAAAAGATCGGATCAATTATTAGTTGAATGTTATAAAAATAAAGTGAATAAAAAAGATAAGTACTTATTAAGAGGCAATTTGTGAATAATAAGTTCTTTAGAAACAAAATATAACATATTTTAAGCTATTTTTATAAATGCACTCAAAATATTGGAAAACAAAATACAACGAAAAAAAACAAATAATTTATTGCAACTCCTAATTCTCAAAGGAAATGAATGAATGAATTGCAAGATATATAACCCGAACAAATTATGGCAACTAATCTGAGATGCAATAAAAAAAATTAAATAATTATATATTTTTTCCTATTTTTTTGCACCGAAACCAAACAATTTAATAAAATGTCGTTTTAGGGCCAAATTATTGCACCAATTAATGAATATTTGGATTAAAAGCTAATAAAAGTTATTACTTGCAAACGGAAAAAAGTACCTAAAAATAGTACCTTTTATCTTATATTCATAAATAATATTATCTAGTTCATGAAAAAATAACCCCTTTATTTATCATATATATGATAAATATTTCACCTTTCTTATACGCTATATCAGGATAAAATCTATATTATATTGAAATATTTTGACCGATGACTATCAATAATGTTTTCAAAAGGGTTAAAAATTAATCTAATAAACTTTAATAGGTTCTAAATTTTTCATCATTTTATCTGGGTATACTTTTTATTAGCTTGTATTTTCAAGCGCTAGTTTTAAAAAGTCCTATCCCTAGTTATAATCTCTACAAATGCTTATTATAATTATTTATTAAATCATTTTTAGTAAACACTTAAAAAAAATGTAAAATATTTATAAAAATGTGTTCAGATTATTGAAATTATAGTCAATGAGTAAATTACCGATGCATTGGAGAAGTCCGCCCATTAGATAAGGGAAGTATAATCTTTGACGTCTTAAAGATTCATTATTGAGTATTTGTGTGTCATTCCAGAGATTAACAATTGTACCGTTAATTGTAATTTTTTGATTGTAATCCATTTCACCGGACAAATAGGGCCCTACAATAAGTGGTCCCAGAATAGTTCCGATTCCATATATGAATTGAGAGAACTGTAAAAATGATGGACTGTTTTGCTGCCACATTTCTATAAGTATCACATTATTTGAGTTGTTCCAGGCACCAATACCTAGACCATATATGAATATACAAAGATACAATTGCCAAATTTCGGTAGAATAGGGCATAAAAATAGTGGCCAATCCCTGCAAAGTTATCAATACTGAGAGAGTTAACTGTCGGTTCAAATATTTATATAGAAATCCGACTGAAAATAAACAAAAATAAATAACTCTTTGAAATATTACTTAAATGGAGTTGACTTACAAACTGAGCCAATTATACAGGCAATAGCGGCCACACTTGGAAAGAGTCCGACCCAACTCATATTAGTATTGGTTATGTATTTGAAATCAACATAAGTCGGACCAAAACTCGAAAAAGTCAAACCCTTTGAATTGAAATGAATGAAAACAAATATTGAATAATATATGACTTACAAACATGAGGTGATTCATTAAATTGATTGTCGTATATACATATCTGTCCACTCTATTAAACTCTTCCATTTTGTTTTGATTATACATTGAATCAATCATTTAATTGACTCTTAATTTTTGTAAACACTTTCAAAGTTATAATAACGATTTATATAAACTTAACAAGGTCCTAACATTATGTTTTGACAATAATAACACAAACAATAATTATTAAATTTTTGATTATAGGTATTGATTGAAATGCAATTAATGAATGGAAGTAAATTAAAAATGTATTAATAATAACAAAATCACTTCAAATTAAACTCTATCTTATCTTTTGTTGTAATCAAAGTTTATACTAACAAACAGTTATATGAATGCTCTTCCAGACATCAAAAGCATAGATCGAACTCTTGTAATGGAATATTATGAAATTCTTTAACTTATCCAAGAATATCACGTGAAACAACTTTACTACTACACTTTTTTATTTATTAATAATTGAGTTCAAAAATGATTTAATTTATTACTTATTTAGTTTGAGAGTGTCTAATGGTACGCGTCTCAAAGCACTGGAATATGGTAACTTTGGTCAACATTTGGGATATGACACCAAGTTTTATTGAAAAGATTTGATGTGATCACTATTAAGCCATATTAGTGACTGAATGCAATTTATGATAAAACATACGCTTTTATAGTAAAAGTATGACTCAATGTTAGGTGAAGTGTTATCAAAGGTTTAGGTTATTTTGTGTATGAGTTATGATAAGAGCCAGAGTTTAGTAGAATTTGAAAAGAGTTGAGAATTTATGGCAGTGAGTCTAAGGACTGCCTTAAGTTATTTTACAAAAAAAAGATAATCATATCTTTGAATGATTTTAATAATCAATAAATTAATTGTATTTTTAAGATAATAAATGGTTCTTATATTCATTTTTATAAAATTATTTAAATTCTTTAAAAGAGGAAATTTATCACTTTTTAGATATTGTTGACAAACTTCTAATAAAATAGTTATTGAATTGATATAAAGATGTAAGTGTTTAAATATTAATATCTTGATAAGATAAGGAGTAATGGAAAGTTTTATTGTGGAAAATTTCTAAATCTCTATCAAAATTGCATCAAATTTTTAATTAAACTAAATATTTAATCTTTCGATTCATACATAAATAATTTATCATTTATTATATTTAAAAAAAATGTTTCAAAATTAGTTTCAAAATTTCATATAAATGTATTATACAAATGTATTATATAAATGTATATTATATTTAATGTACTTATTGTCTAATATTATCATTTATTCAGCTCTCCTAGTTAACATATCAACAGCTTTTATTAAAGCTAATTGAAGTGATTTTAATTTAGGCCTTGGTCTTTTCTCATTGTTTGTTTCAAAAGGACATTTATCTGTTTTTTGGTAATTTAATTTAGATATCATTTTAAAGGCGGAATCGAAATGAATTTTATGATAGATTTGAAGAGAAGTCTGTCCTCCGTTTTCTCGCGGAAAAACAGCCGACAATTTCCATAAATAGTGAGGAAATAAACTAAAAAGTTTTATAAAATTATTCTAAAATATTTAGGTAATGTACAAGTACAATTGATTGGCACCGGTTTAGTATATGGTCCGCGCCTTAGGGATGCGTGTCTTATATCGTTGGAAAGCTTAGGAGGAGAGAAGTTTATATATTCAATATGAAATGTCTGTAGTTAAAGGTTTAAAA